>JAOTQR010047604.1:0-49546 GCA_025774065.1 Solanum ossicruentum
ATGCAAGTTATTTCAAATCATTTCAATGCATACTTGGGTTAAAAAGTGAATCATCATTCATAATAATTCATACTTGAGCTTAAATGCCAAATCAGATTTCATATCATACTTCTCGTGCATAGGAATAGCTCATTCACATATACGGAATGATGCAAGCACCCAAAACGCTTAAAGAGCAATATCATAGACATTATGTGATCACATTATTGTCATAACCATATGAGTGAGCTTAACTCCCCTATTCATTTTCAAAACATATGTGAGCTTAACACACAATTTCACTTTCACCAGAAATCCAATGTTTGTGAATGGATATGCTATGAATGATATGTGAATAGCAATGGGTAGCATAGATCCAATCTAAAATCAACAACCCAATATGAAATTCATATAAATCCATAAGTAAAATCAACATTCAAATAATAATATTAATTACCCATGCTTAGATCAAACTTTAAAGGGACAATGCATATTAAAATCTTCATAGTAATAATGTAATTCAATATATTAGGGCTTAAATCAACTTAAAATTATCAATAAAGTGTAACCCACACTTCAATTAAATTTAATAAACAATAATCTTTAAAATCCATATTTAAAGTAAGCAAAATATCATAAAATTCAAGTTAAAAGAGTTTGGGCCTTCTAGGTTGAAAGGGGCAAAGAATCAATCCCACATACCTTAGCTTATGAAGGAGATTCAAGAAGAAATCTTAAAATGAATGAGCCTTTCCTTGATTCCCAAGCTTAGATTTAAAATAGTCCATTGAGAGAGTGTTTTCAAGAGTGACTCTAGAGAATTCTAATTGTGAGAAATGAACTTTGAATGGGAGAAATAAAGTATAGGTCATTTCAAAATCCTTAGGTAGCATAAAAGGTAACAAAAGAATATAAACCAGAATTATGAAAACGTCATTAGTGAAACGAGTTGAAAATTGACATATTCATCTTAGGGAGGACTATACGGTCCATGATAAGCCATACAAACCATATAAAAATTTACGTGATCCAATACATGAAAAATTTTCACTTGAATGAAGGTCCCAATGGTAATACCAAACTTAGATTTTTTTTCAACGAAGTCACTCATACGGAGGGTGGTATGGACCGTACCAAGCCACACGGTCCATGAGTCTCCTCCGTCACATATCGCTTAGAATAATTCCTTCATGATGATGTTCCAAGAAAGTGATCTAATACTTAGAAAAAATTTTCTCCAAAGCCCGTACGGGAGTTATACGTGTTGTACCACTCCATACAGACCGTATACTTGGCTATCCACCTTTATTTGGTTCCAAAACTGTGGATCTAAGACTAAGGCTACCAAATGACCTTCCACACGGTCCGTGAAGCCTCACACGGCCCGTGTGGGGTCCATGTGTGGCATGCCTTAGTCCAAAACTCCATGTTTAAACTCCAACACCCCACACAAGGCCAAGGATCACTCCAAGGAAGGAGGCTCCACACAGTCCGTGTAGCCTGACATGGACTCTGAGGGCTTCCATAGAGCATCACGTTGGTGTAAAACTTTCCAGAACCAAATTTCCAACATCCAATGAGGCCGCAAAATGTCTTGGTCCTTACACCTTTTGTTTTTCCAACACACTAATCCTTTCCTCCTTAATTAAAACCATACCTACCCTGCACCCTTTAAGTTGTGAGCCTGGTCCTCGAGTAGGAATAGGGTCACTCCATTTGGATTTTCCTTCATCTTTCTTCAGAGAGGGACGACAGCGATAGAGGACAACGAAGATAGCGATGGAGGTGGAGGTGGTAGAAGAAGGAAGATTCTAAAGTTTTCTGGCTGGAAAATATAAATCACGGTGACAGTAGAGAAATGGGATCACTAATTAAGGGCTTAGGGATTGCAGGAAGTGATCTGAGGGAATCGAAAAAGACGTTCGGTGATTCTCCAGCAAGATATCCAATCAGTTATCGAGTAGTACTATTTTCTTTTTTTTTTGGTTATTCTACCAAACAACATTGCTGCTTGGTACTTTCGCCAGAGAATAACAATTAACAGGGCGTCGGTATTCCCGATCTCAAATTTCCTTCTGCCGTTCTTTCGCCGGAGAACAAAAATCAACAGGGCGCCGGTATACTTGGAATTTTCAGAATATTCTACTCTCCAGCAATGATTTGCATATCAGATTCTATTCTTCATCTTGAAGATTCTACAGGCCCTTACTCCTCGGCGTCATTTTTTGGCCACCATTTCCGACGATACTTGTTCCAGCTCTGCTCCAAATTCTCTTTTTGCAGACTTGCTTCCTTTTCACGATCTCAACCAATTCACACTTTGTTTCCAAGGTTCCTACAAAGCTCACCTTGTCGACACCCCATCGATCTACTTTAGCGAGCTCTAAAGCAAATTCCGGCGAGACAAGTGTTCAACGTTACGACGGTCTAGGTTCATTCGTTCCTCCATTTTTCTGTACTTCTTGTTTTTAAAATTCTTTGTTTTTCTATGTAATTCTTGATTTTGACATTCTTTGTTACTAATTCCTAGGCTGATTATCCTTACAATTCTCTCTATCTGTATTTTTATTCGGATCACTATTATATTCGTAGCTCTAGCTCCGATTAATGTTAGATATTTGTATTTCTAGTTTCCTATTGTTTTGTTGCTGCCTGGTACTTTCTGCTTATATATTTTCTATTCCTATCATGATTATGGGTTGTTTTTTATATATTGTGAGTATAGTACTGGGTAGTTATTACATATTGCTAGATATTGCTGATTACATATTGATTGTGGGGATTTATAGCATAATGTTTTTGGGTATCTTCCTGTTGTCGGTAGTTTTCTTGTTGTTTATTGCTTTACTTGTATACTCGCTAGCTTGTTTACTGCTTTACTTATATTTTTCTGGATTTTGTAGCTTAGAGAATTTTTAGTTCTTAGTTACTAGCATGAGGATCTCATGGTGGACTAGGGTCATGTCATCGATCGGGGTCAGGGGTTAGGGGGAGGGTGGTAAGGGAGACACGGGGTTAGTCAAGTTAAGAGTCGGGTCGTGGAATATAGGATCACTTACAGGGAAATCTATAGAGCTAGTGAAGTGTCTTAAGAGGAGACATATTAATATAGCATGTGTTCAGAAGACCAGATGGGTAGGCACCAAGGGTCGGGATGTGGATGGGTTTAAGTTGTGGTACTCGGGAAGTTCTAAGGATAGAAATGGTATGGGTATCTTAGTAGACTAGGGTCTGAGGGAGTATGTGGTAGAGGTTAGGAGGGTTCATGATAGGATGATGTTTATCAAACTCATGATTGGTAGACATATGGTGAATGTAATTAGTGCTTATGGGCCCCAAGTAGGCCGAGATGAGGAAGTCAAAAGGCTCGGATGAGTTTGTGCGAGGCATACCAGAGACAAAAAAAAATTTCATTGGGAGTGAATTTAATGGGCATATTGGGGCTACTACTACCAGGTTAGAAGGTGTTCATGGAGGCTTTGGTTTTGGAGAGTGAATGGAAGTGGGACGTCTCTTTTGGATTTAGCAAAATCCTTTGAGTTAGTGATTGCTAACTCATGTTTCCCAAAGAAGGAAAACCACTTGATTACCTTCCGTAGTATGGTAGCTAAGACTCAGATAGATTACCTACTTCTCTGGAAGGGCAATAGAAGTTTATGTAAGAATTGCAAGGTTATTCCGAGTGAGAATGTCTCCACTCAACATAGGCTTATGGTGACGGATGTGGAGATTATGAGAGAAAAGAAGAAGAAGGTTATGTATGCCCAACCTAGGATTAGATGGGGAGGCCTTACTCCTACCTTTTCTCGTGAGATGGAAGAAAAGTTGAGAAACTTAGAGGCGTGGAGTAGTGAAGGTAATATGAATAATATGTGGGGCACGACTACTGGTTACATAAGAAAGGTAGCTACCGAGGTACTAGGGTTTCGAGAGGGATCTTTGGTGGACGTCAAGGCGATTGGTGGTAGAATGATGAAGTCCAGGGTAAAGTGAAAGACAAGAAGGTCGATTACACAGAGTGGTTGAGTGTAGGGATGAAGATGAAAAGAAAAAGCTTAAGGTAATCTATAAGACGGCCAAGTCAGAAGCAAAGATAGCAGTGACGAATGCTAATTCAGCAGCGTTTGAGCGCCTTTATTAAGATTTAAGTGAGATTGTATAGGCTTGCTAAAGAAAGAGAATGGAAAGCTCGCGATTTGTACCAAGTGAAGTGCATCAAGGATGAGGAGGGCGAGGTGTTGGTGGATGAAACTTCCATTCAATTTAGGTGGCAAGCTTACTTCCATAAACTCTTAAATGAAAAAGGAGATAGAGATATTGAGTTGTCTGAGTTGGCGCACTCCAAAAACCATCATGATTTTGGGTATTGCAGGCAGTTCAGAGTTGAGGAGGTAAGACGGGCTATTAGTAAGATGAAGAGGGGGAGGGCGATCGGGCCCGATGAGATTCCGGTAGACTTCTGGAAGAACATGGTCAAGGATGGCATTGAGTGGTTGACTAGACTGTTCAATTCTATTATTAACACTGCCAAGATTCCTGATGAATGGAGGAGGAGTACAATAGTTCCATTGTACAAGAATAAGGGAGATATTCAAAGTTGTATTTATTACAGGGGTATCAAGTTGTTAAGCCACGCTAAGAAGGTCTGGGAGAGTATAATGGAGATGTGGGTGCGAAGAGTAGTATCTATCTCGGAGAATCAGTTTGTATTCATGTCATGGCGGTCGACTACCGAAGCAATTCATCTTGTTCAAAGGTTATTTGAGAAATATAGGGAAAGAAAGAAGAATCTTCATATGGTGTTCATTAATCTCGAGAAGGCATACGACAAAGTCCAAAGGGATATCTTATGGAGGTGTCTAGAGGTGAAAGGTGTCCCGGTGGCATATATCAGGGCGATTAAGGACATGTACGATGGAGCCAAAAATCGGGTAAGAACGGTGGGAGGAGACTCATGCTATTTTCCTATTAAGATAGGACTCCACCAAGGATCTGTGTTGAGTCCTTTCTTATTTTCCTTGGTGATGCATAAGCTGACGCGATCTATCCACGAGAAGGTACCATCGTATATGCTATTTGCAGATGACATAGTAATGATTGATGAGACTAGGACTAAAGCTAATGATAGGTTGGAGGCCTGGAGACACACCTTGGAGTCCAAAGGATTCAAATTGAGTAGGACAAAAACTGAATACTTGGAGTGCAAATTCAGTGTTGAGAGGGATGAGGCAAACTCTGATGTGAGGCTTGCCACTCAACCTATCCCTAAGAGAGAAAACTTTAAGTATTTAGGGTCTATTATCTAGAGTAGTGGCGATATCAACGATGATGTCACACATCATATTGGGGCAACATGGACTAAATGGAGTCTTGCATCTGGAGTATTGTGTAACAAAAAGATACCACCTAAAGTCGAAGATAAGTTTTACCGAGTGCTAGTTAGACCATTGTTATTATATGGAGTGGAGTGTTGGTCAATTTAGAAGGCACATGTTCAGAAGATCCATGTTGTAGAGATGAAGACGCTAAGATGAATGTGTGGTAACACCAAGAGTGACAAGGTTAGGAATTATACCATTTGGGAGATGCTAGAGGTGGCCTCGGTGGCCGAAAAGATGAGGGAAGCGAGACTGCGATGGTTTGGACATGTGCAGAGAAGGAGTACTGATGCTCCTGTTGGGAGGTACGAGAGGTTGGTTTTGGGAGATGCTAGGAGGGGTAGAGGTAGACTGAAGAATTACTAGAGGGAGGTGATTAGACATGATATTACAGAACTTGATCTCACTGAGGACATGACATTAGATAGAAAAAAGTGGACGTTGCGAATTAGAGTAACAGGCTAATGGTAGGGTTAGGTGTTTTTCTATCTTTTGTTCGCATTACATATCGTATTATGTGTTAGTTTTATCTTATTTTCATACTGTCATTATAAGTTGCTCTTTCTGTTCCCTTCCCTTACTTTTGTCATATCTAGTTCTTTCTTGCTTATGGGTTTTGAGATGAGGGCTCACAAGAAATAACCTTTCTACTTCTATGGTAGTGGTAAGGTCTGCGTGCATTCTACCCTCCCCAGAGCCCACTTGTGGGATTTTACTTGGTATGTTGTTGTTGTTGTTGTTGTTGTTTCTTCTAAATCTTAGGATGTTTAGAGCCTTAGTTCCTTGGAGAAGGAATTGGCTATCTCAGTGTACAGATTTAGATGAACTAGGTCCTCGGGTACTCAATTTCACTATTTTCTCCCTCAGTATCTACATGAATAGGCTTATAGGGATCTCCTCATCTTCCACCACTATGGTACTCTATAACTTTCTCTTTTTAGCAGCCTTAGATTTACTTGCTTCCATAGCATCACTCAATATTTTCTTGTGAGCAGCCCTAGTGGGATTTGTACTAGTGATTGATGAAGCATCCTCACTCACCTTTTCCTTTCATTTTCCTATACTAGCTTGGTCCCTTACAGATGCTAGATCAGAAGGGACAATAGGATTATTGATTTTCCAGATCGATGGGATGTTCTCTTCATCATCGTCCTAGTCCCCTTCAATATTTTCAGCAGTGGTAAGTGGTCTAACTTCACTTGCAGGTATTTGATCGAACCTAGGAATACTTAGTCCTAGTTGAAGAGCAAGGGATTCGGGGTCATTCCTAATAAATATCTCATATTCCTTGAGATTTATCAACCCTTTAGCAACCCATTCTGGTCCCTCAAAAAGAATGTTAGACTTGTTCCCTTATCAACAGTTAGGTTCCCATCAAAATGCCTCTCAGACATAGAGGATACCCTATTCTTCAGTAAAGTTAGTAGCATCAGCCCTAAGAGCAATCCTTTAGAAGAGAAACCAGGTGCTCCAATGGGTGAGTCGGGAGTGCAATCCATACTCACAACTGGGGCAGAGGGAGCAAATTTTTCAAAGTCTGTAGCAGAGAGAGAAGAAGGGGAAATGGCATGACTCGAAGTTTGCAACTCCTTAGGTTCCAGAGGATTGTGAATACTTGTGTATGGAGGTGTAGCAACTTTTTGGGACAAAGGTGACTCATTACTAGATGACACTTGTTTTTCGGAGATTGGGGAAGGTTGAGACATTTGTTATTGAAGAAACAAATGAAAAAGTAAGGAGAGGTTGAAGAAAAAGAGAAAGGAGTGTTTCTATTTTGAAGCAAAATGAGAACAAAAGTTAAGGATTTAAGGCATTAAATAATGAGGGAAAGAGGTGTCCTATCCCTAATTGGTTGTGACACTTCGAGTACAGGTACGAAATAATGTTAATTCTGAAAAGTTGATTCAATGTGACAGGTACTGAAGAGTCTCATTAATGCTACATTGCTATGCAATGAATAATGGCCTCATTAGAGACCAGGCCCCTGATGAGCAGACACTTGAATGAATCTCCTTCAAGATCAAATCTTCAAATCCTATGAGAATTCCAATTTTCCAACCCTGCAATATACATATAAGAATTTAACTTATTGTGAACAAGTACTCAGATACCTGCATAGGAATTCTAGCCAAAGGCACGGAGAATATCACTATCATAAGGACTTAGAGTGTTTTTTTTTCATTAAGCCCAACTTCATTCTATTGTGCTCAAACTAATCCCTACAAAGAGGTTTAGTGAAAATGTTAGCTATCTAATCCTCAGTGCTATAAAACTTCATTCAAGTAATTCCCTTCTCAACTTGGTCCCTAAGAAAATGATGTCTCATATCAATCTTCTTGGTTCTCTTACGCTAGACAGGATTTTTAGCCATGTTCAAGGCACTGGTATTATCACATATCAAGTGTGTTGTATCAGTTAGTACTCCAAAGTCCTTGAGTTGTTCTTTGATTGAAAACAATTGGGAGCAATAAGTTGTAGCAACCACATATTCAGCGTCAACAGTGAACAAGGCAACAAAATTTTGCTTCTTGGTGCCTAGGAAATTAGTGCAGAGCGAAGGAAATGAGCCATTCCAGATGTACTTTTTGATCAACTAGGTACCCAACAAAGTCTGGATCAACATAAGCCAGAAGGTTAGAGGATTCTCCAGTGGGATAAAACAAGGCCAAGCTTTCAATTCCCTTGAGATATCTCTAAATCCTCTTTGTTACCTTCAAATGAAACTCAATTGTGAAAGCTTGAAATCTAGCACACATGCCAACACTGAAGACTATATTTGGTTTGATGAGTTAGATATAGTAGTTACCTAATAATTTCCCTATAAATAGTTGCATTAAATATATGACCAGGTTCATCAGCATCCAATTTCGAATTGGTCCACAAGGAGTAACAATGGGTTTAGCATCCATCATGTAATACTTTTTCAGCTGGTCCCAAATATACTTTTCTTGACTGATAAAAGTGCCCTTTGGAGTCTACTTGATTTGTAATCCAAGGAAGAAGATAAGTCTACCATCATGATCATCCTAATTTCACTGTGCATCAGGAACCCAAATTCTTGACAAAGAGAATTTGTACTTGTACTAGAAATGATGTTATCAACATACACTTGTACAATCAGTAGGTTCTTCCCTCTAGTTTTCAGAAATATATTGTTATCTACTTTTCCACTCTTGTATCCATGACTGAGCAGGAAGCCAGATAGTCTCTCATACCAGGCCCTTGGAGCTTGTTTTATGCCATAAAGAGCCTTGTCTATGTCTCACCCCAAGTTCGATTAAGGCGGGCTGCCACCCATTACCAATAAGGCCCAGGAGAACCAACCTGTATCTGTGTGCTCTCTATACATATTATAAGGGGTTTCTATATTCAAGATGCCTTTAAGAAAGTAAATACTAATAATAGCAAAAAAATGCATATGGCTAGGCCGTTGGGGCCACATTGTCTAAAGTAGGAGACATGACCACACTTTAACTTACGTAATCTACAAAGCCTCTGGATACGGAAAAGTATCTGCTAAAGGTCGGGACAGGCCCCACCTCAACTATCTATACAATACAAAAATATAAGCTCTAGACACAAAAACCTCCAAAGTAACTTAGAGCTTAGTAACAGTAGTTGGATATCATGTACTCCTACTGGGGAGACCTACTAGCACCTGTACCGGCAGCATGAAATGCAGGTCCCCTATAAGGGATGGTAGTACGAGATAATGTACTGAATATATAAGGCAGGAAATACTGCAAATGAAGTAACAATTCAAATGAAACTATGCACTGGTGTAGGATATGAGGCCACCTTTAGTTATACTGTGGGATCATGCACTTTATGTTCTTTTTATTACTTTACCTTTACTGCATAATCTTGCACAACATGTAACACAAATGACTAGCTGATCAATGGTAAATCTATATTGGGATCTGCCTTGGCTAGGCTTTTCCATTAACCCCTCGGGCTACCCCTCATGATAGGATCGACCCTGGCTAGGTGATTCTTCCACCCCTTGGGTTAACACCCATCAATAAGCAATATATTTTATCTTTCAATTACTTTTGAAATGATTCTTTTGGTGGTCATATTTTTGGAGTTGTAGGACTGTAGATACAAAATATGACATGTAAATAATCACAAAAGAAAACACCATAATGAAAGGAGTAGGTTACACAAGTAATGAAATGCATAGGAGGTAGAACAACAAATGAACTTTATTTAGTAGATCGAACTCGTGTATCTCGGTATACAATTATGTATGCTGATTTGAAGGTGACTATGTATGGATGCATATAAACATGTGAAACAGTTGAGACACGATTAATAATTATGGCGGAGTTGTTAAGTGCCTTTATGTTCCAAGGAGGGATCTATGTTTCAAGCCAACTAATATGCAATCAAGTAGCCTTACATACCCCACTGTACAACCTCGCTATTACTTCGAGATAACCTTCCCTTCCTCCAAATATTTATCTACAACATAGTAGGTGATAAAACTAGCATAAGCATCCCATAGATACATCTTGGCAGCCTAATCTCATAAAAAAAAAAACATACGGGTAGAAAGAGGATAATTATTAACCCGAGCATATTCTTTCAACCATTCCACCCCTAATCATATTTTCTTATACATATTCTCATATACATATCACGTGTAACCTGTTTTAGTGCCATAAAAGTATCACAACATCCCACAAAGCACCACATATAACAATTCTACACAACATAGAAATAGGCGGCAAAACGTTACATCCCTTTGCCACATTGTGACGTCAAAAATCCCAAACCTATTTCAACTTTATCCAAACTGTATCCAATGTTTTTACACATAAAACAAGTATTATAATAGTCCACAAATAGTAAAAAATTAGGTGAAGGTCGTGAAACTACTACTTCCAATTATCAGCTCACATGTTTCTGTGAATGAGACTCATACGTGCCAAAGAGGCTTCCTTCCCGCCTTGACAATTGACAAATAGTAAAAAATTAGGTGAAAGTCATGAAACTACTACTTCCAATTATCAGCTCACAAGTTTCTTTTAAGAGCACAATTACTACGTCGTACAACAACTCATTTTTGCGGACTGTAAAAGTGGTGCAGCAGCCTGGTTTAATCTTTAACAAACAAAACCTCAGTAGAAAAATGAGTCTTACTTCATTATACAGCAAACTAATAAGAGAAAGCCTCTTAATTAACAAGAATAGTGTACAACAATCCTTAGGATACATGCTGTCCAAAATTACCAGCACATGTATAATTAGCTTATTTTTCTGGTTTTCTATATACAAACCATCCTAAGTGCATAAGTAGATTTACTTACCTTTAAACTCAAGGTTTAGAGATTCTTTAAAAATCCTTGTATGGTTTTGAGGCCTATTTTTCACACCTTGAAAGAGAGCAAAGAACAACCAAGAATGTAGATTTTTTTTGTCTAAGTTGAAATGGCTTAAGGAGCTGTTTTCATTCCTTTTTAAAAGACTTCTTGGCCGAATTACTTGTGTGGTTTAAGACATATATTAGTAAGGTGGTGATCCAGCAAATTGGTCCTTTCACTTGGGCCTAATTGGGTCTCAAAGCTGATGGGCCTTGGCTGCCCATTTTCCAAATTCCTCTTCACTTAGTTTGGGCCCAATTAGTCAAGTGGGTTGTGATGTACTTGAGACCTTTTTATATTCTTATTGGGCTAAAAATAAAGTCCATTTATGATGATAAAACATGGGCAAAAGTTACACCCTTAACACGGACTTTATCCATAATCGGACTTGGACAAATTCGATGTCAGGCCTCGTCTCCGATTAGCTAGCCAATTTAAGCTAAGCAAGTAGGTGACTCACCTGCTAGCTTCCTAAGTCCTGCAAGCACCTCAATTCTCTCACTTTGTTTAGGGTCATAATCTCCTCACTTTGACTTAAAACTTATTTACACTCAACATTCTGCAGCATTAGACATACATGTTGCCCTCTAATTTGAGATTCAAGCACTTCTAAAAATTGGCACTAATTGGAAGAGCCATGTCCTTTTTCATTTGCATAGTACTAGTATTATAAGATGTGGGGTGTTACATCCTCCCCCTTAGGAACATTCGTCCTCGAATGTTAACACAATTGGATAGCTTAACCAAGTTTAAATCTTTACTTACACAAACTTTTGACAACACACTAAGTATTCAATCACACGTACCTATTAGTGTTCCAATTCTTCATGTTGGACTTCCTCTTTAGCTTTATACAAGTATGGGTATTTTGATTTCATGACGTCCTCGGCCTCCCATGTTATCTCTTCTACTTGCTGGTTTCTCTAGAGTACTTTTACTGAAGCTATCTCTTTAATCCTTAGCTTCTTAACTTGATAACCTAGAATGGCAATAGGTACCTCTTCATACGTGAGCTCTTCTGAAACCTGCATATCCTCAATAGAAGTGATAGGGGATGGGTCACATATGCATTTTTGGAGCACTGAGACATGAAAAACTAGATTAATCATTGAAAGCTCTTGGGGTAGCTCAAGTTCATATGCAACCTGCCCGAACTTCTTACTAATTTTAGTTTTCCTTTCTTACCAAATCTTATAACTTCTTTCATTGGAGACATCTTTGAAAATACTCGTTCCCCTACTGAGAATTCTAGTCCTCTCCTTCTAGCATCCGCATATGATTTGTGATGACTTTGGGTTTTTTCTAGCTGCTATTGTATTACCTTAACTTTTTCCATGGCTTCTTGTACTAGATCTGGCCCAAGAAAGGTGGGTTCACACAATTCAAACTATCCAATGGACGACCTACATATCTTTCCATACGAATCTTCATAAGGTGCCATCTTGAAACTCGAGTGGTAGCTATTATTATAGGAAAATTCAATAAGTGGCAAATGGTCCACCCAACTACCTTTAAAGTCCAATGCACAAGCTCGCAACATATCTTCAAGTGTCTGAATGGTGTGTTCTTCTTGACTATCTATTTAGGGTGGAATGTTGTACTCAAATTCACTTGTGTCCCTAAACTCCTTTGAAAGGACTTCAAAAACTTTGTAGTGAATTAAGCCCCCCGATTAGAGATAATGGATATTCGGACTCCATGTAGCCTAACTATATCTTTGAGGTATAACTTGGCAAACTCTTGAGGTATATAATCACTTCTGACTAGGAAGAAGTGTGATGAAATTGTGATTCTGTCAACTATTACCCATATGGAGTCAAACTTTTGAAATGAGCTAAGCAACCCGGTAACAAAATCCATATTGATCATATCCCACTTCTATGTTGGAAGCTCTATACACTGCATATAACCTCCTGGCTTTTGGTGTTCTACTTTCACTTGTTGGCAATTTGGACATTGAGCCACAAATTCTGCAAGGTCCTCTTTCATGCCTCCTCACCAAAACATTCCCTTCAGGTCATGGTACATCTTAGTTGATCTTGGATGGATGGAATATCGGGAATGATAGGCTTCTTCCATTATCCTCTTGTTTAATCCATTAAAATCAGGCACACATAATTTATTTTGGCAGTAAAGTGCTCTATTTTGTGTAAGGTCAAAGCCCTTTATAATACCCTGACTCACCTTTTCCATAAGCTGTCGTAGAATAGGATCCTTGAACTATTTTGCTTTCACCTCCATTACCAATGAAGACGTTGCTGCATTATGTACAATAATCCCTTCCTTTGGAGTTTCAAGAAGGAAAACTCCCAAACTAGCTAGTTGACTTTGATCCTTAGGTGCTCCTTGACTTACCATGGCATGATTACCAGTATTCATGGTTACCTTATGACTCAGAGCATCAGCTACCACATTTGCCTTCCTCGGGTGGTAAAGTATATCAATATCATAATCGTTTATTAGCTCTATCTATCTCCGCTATCTTAAGTTTAGATCTTTCTTCTTAAAAAAATATTGTAGGCTCTTATGATCAGTATATATGTCAATGTGAACCCCATACAAATATTGGCACCAGATTTTCAAAGAAAATACAAATGTTGTTAGTTCAAGATCATGAGTTGAGTAGTTTTCCTCATGTGGCTGTACTTGTCTAGATACATAAGCAATTACCTTACCATGTTGTTTTAGTACACACCCTAAGCCAACTTTTGAGACATTGCAATTCACTGCATACCCATCGATGCCTTCTGGAAGTACTAGCACAGGTGCAGAAGTTAGCTTTTTTTTAGCTCCTCGAAGCTCCTTTCACATGCATCATTCCATTGGAACTTGGTTGCCTTATGTGTCAACTTTGTTAGAGGTGCAGAAATAGAAGAAAAACATTCAAAAATCCTCCTGTAATAACCTGCTAAACCTAGGAAGCTCTGAACTTCTGTGGGTTTTGTTGGTCTTGGCCAATCTTTCACAGCCTCTACTTTTGTGAATCAACCCTTATTCCCTCATCGGATATAATATAATCCAAAAATGGCACTGCTTTTAGCGAAAATTCACATTTAGAAAACTTGGCGTACAACTATCGATCAAGAAGAACTTATAACACCTGTAGTAGGTGATTTGTATGGTCCTCTTCTAACATAAATATACCAAAATTTCATCTATAAATACTATCATGAACATATCCAAGAATGACTTGAATACCCTATTCATCAGGTCCATAAAAACTGCCAGTGCATTCGTTAGCCCAAATGACATAACAAGAAATTCAAAGTGACCATAGCGTGTTATGAAAGTAGTCTTAGGTATATCTTTCTCCATCACCTTCACTTGGTGATAACCCAACCTCAAATCAATTTTTGAAAAGCATTTGGTACCTTGTAACTGATCAAATAAATCATCAATCCTAGAGAAGGGATATTTATTCTTAAATGTCACCCTATTCAATTGTCGATAATTGATACACATTCTCAAGGTGCCATCTTTTTTTCGTACAAATAACACTAGTGCACCCAAATGGGACACACTATGTCTTATAAAACCATTCTCCAATAAGTCTTTTAACTACTCTTTTAATTCACGTAATTCTGCCGAGGACATTTTATATGAATGGATGGAAATAGGTTGAGTTCCTGGAAGTATGTCAATACCAAAATTTATTTCTTGTTCTGGAGGTAAACCTGGATGCTCTTCATGGAACACATCAATAAATTCATTCACTACTGGAACTGAGTGAAGAGTTGGTGTTTCTGCCTCCACATCCCTCAATCTAACTAAATGACATATATACCCCTTAGATATCATCTTTATGGCCTTAAAGTAAGAGATAAATTTTCCCTTTGGCACCCCAATATTTCCTTCCCATTAAAGAACTGCCTCATTTAGAAAGTGGAAGCGCACTCTCTTAGTTCGGCAATCTACGGTGGCATAGCAAGAAGCTAACCAATCCATACCCATTATAACATCAAGTTCCACCATTTCTAGCTCAATAAGGTCAGCCAATGTGTCACAATCACAAACAGTTACTACACAGTCATAATAAACCCTTCTAGCCATAATGATTCACCAATTGGTGTGAACACTTCAAATGGTTTGTTAAATAATTTGGGTGTTCCCTTAAGCTTCCCAGGAACTAGTGGGTTAACTTAAGATAGTGTAGAACCAGGGTCAATTAATGCATATACATTATGTGAAAAGATGGACAATATACCTGTGAACATATCAGGTGAAGCTTCTAAATTTTATCGACTCCCTAGAATATAAGTGCGATTTTGGACTCCACTAGAGCTAGCTACCTCTCTAACACCTCTACCACGACCCATAGGTGCTTATTGACCCCTACCTAATGGAGGAACTAGATATCATGATGCAATTGCTGACCTAGTAGATAGTACTATATCACCCATATGCCTCCTCGGGCAATCTCTTAACATATGCCCTGGCGCACCACACCGAAAGCAAGCGTCTATCCTGACATGACATATACCTAAATTACTTCTTCCACACTATTTACAAGATAGTGTAGGGGTCATTTGCTGGCCTGTTGAATATCCTACTATCTGGGCGCCTTGCCCTTTACTTCTTGGACCAAACTGATTTCTTCTAGACCCCTGAAGTGGTGATGGAGCACTGGATGCAAAGTACGAGGTCGATGTCCTAGGCGGTCAATTAGAAAACCTAGGCCTAAGCTCATGTTGGGGTGGTGTAAACTGCCCTATAGACCTGACCCTCTTAGACTGCGCCCTTTCAAACTGTTGTGTCCTTCTCCTTTGCCTCTGATCCTCCAATATTTGTACAAAAACTTGCATTCTCGCTATATCCATGACTTTGTTCAAGGAAGCAACGGTACAGTATTTGACCAGATACGAATCAAATCTATCCACATATCGATGAACTATATATTCCATAGAACCAACTACATTAGGAGCATACTTGGCCAGGGAATTAAATTGAAGGATATACTCCCTCACGCTCATATTCCCTTGATGGAGATTCAAGAACTGATCAGCACGGGCCTCTTGGATCTCTAATGGCCAATAATGGTCAAGAAATGCCTCTTTGAACTCCTTCCAGGTAGTTGGAGGTGCAGCTATACCCTTAGATTGCTTCCAAGCTTCATACCAAAGTATAGCCAACCCTTCAACTTATATGTTGCTAAATTGATAGCTTTTGTACCACTCATATGCATAACATCTAAAGTGTGTAGAATCTAATCAATAAAGTCTTGGGGATCTTCATTAGGATCTGAACCAGTGAAGGATGGAGGGTCCAAATTAAGGAAATCACTTATCCTCATACCAGCTACCCTATTCGCACCACCTGCACCTATAACTGGACCTCTTTGTCTTTGACCTTAGCTAGCAACTACACGAGTCAATAGTTGGACTGCATTTCTGAGATACTACACGGTAGCATCGATAGGTGGTTCTGGGAGAATTTCACTACTTTTGGGTTCATTAGGAACTAGAGGAGTTGGAGGTATCTGTGAAAGGGACTCATCTTGAGCTTCATTTTGTTGTCTCACATGATTGGGTATACCAACAACAACTTCTACTTCCTTCCCTTTAGCTTTGTTTTTCCTGGTTTCTAGTATACTTGCTATACAAAACAATTTAGGGGTTAGACATAATCCACCTATTACACTTAGCGCTATGGCATAATTTAAAGAATGAAAAGAAAGTAACAACTCCTAAATACCTCGTAGCCTCCTTCTTGTAAATGTGGTGCACAACACAAAGATAAACAAGACTCTACATAGACATGGGTTTGTAGACTCCGTAGGATGACGCGCTCTAATACCACTTCTTTCACGACTCATGTCCTATTAATCCGGGCTAGCACCCGTTGCAAATAAAGCCTGGTAGAACCAACCTGTATCTATGAGCTCTCTATACAAATTATAAGGGCTTCTATATTCAACATGCCTTTAAGAAAGTCAATGGTAATAACAGCCAAAAGGAAATGCATATGGCTAGGTCGTTGGAGCCACATTGTCTAAAGTAGGAGACATGGTCACACTTTAATTTACATACTCTACAAAGCCTCTAGATAAGGAAAAGTATCTGATAAGGGTCGGTACAGGTGCCCCTCGACAAACTATATAATACAAAAATATAAGCTCCACACACATAAAGCTCCGAAGCAACGTAGAGCTTGGTAACAGAAACTGGATACCCTGTACTCCTACTAGGGAGACCTACTAGCACCTGTACTTATAGCATGAAATGTAGGTCCCGCATAAGGGATGTTAGAATGAGATAATGTACTGACTATGTAACGCAAGAAATATTGTATATGAAGTAACAACTCAAATGAAACTATACACTGGTGTAGGATACGAGACCACCTTCAGTTATACTATCGGATCTTGTACTTTATGTTCTTTTTATTACTTTACCTTTACTGTATAATCTGCGCACAACATGTAATACAAATGACCAGTTGATCAGTGGTAAATCTATATCGAGATTGGCCCTAGCTAGGCTTTTCCTTTAACCCTTTGGGCTACTCCCCGTGATAGGATTGACTGTGGCTAGGTGATTCTTCCACCCCTTGGGTTACCACCCATCAATAAGCAATATACTTTATCTTTCAATTACTTTTGAGATGATTCTTTTGGTGATATACGAGTATATAAAACTGTTGAATGAAACAGATGTCGGTGGAATAATATAGATATAACATAAACTCAGAAGATACTCATCTAGAATGTCAAACATCTATCTAAAGTAAGAAATAAATAATAGAAAAATGACTTATCAATACCAATCAAACCTCATCAATCAACTCAAACTCATAATACTATTAGTGTGGGACCTATCTGGGAGTTTCTCTTATCTGACAACAACCACTTATGAGCCAATGATTATACAATAATCCCACCAATGTTGTCACTGTCATTCTATAGTTGCCAGGTAAAGAACGTATTTTATCCACAAGGGATCTGGCCTCATCAAGTCCCCTATTGCTTCCAGGGACTTTAACTCAAAAGGGAACCTCAATGTAATAGTTCAATCCTTACTTACACTTGGTGACGTAGTTAATGAGTGCGAGTTGGATTTACTCTTACATATTTTGGTATTTGATACTCCTTCCAAGACTCAATGCTCATAAGACTCATCATCCTAATCAATTATCTCAATTAGTCTCGTAGAGAATCTCATCATCTCAATTAGTCTTATGGAGATTCTCATCATCTCATTAACTCAAACTCAATTGGACCTTTTGACCTAACATCTCAATCATCTCATCAACTCAGTTCTCATTTAATAACTCAAGGACTCAGATCAATCCTTAACAGGAAGTCAATTAGACAAAACTCGAGGAGTCAATTATGGATTCTCATAGTACAATCAAGCTCTATAAACTCATTCTCATGCTCATAGAAAAATTTCAATCAACATACTCAAGTCAAGGCTCTAGACTCCATCCCTAAGTCCATTCATGTATCTTTTATAAAATAACATGTAGAATTTCTGCAATAACTCATGAAAAGTATTTAATTCAAGAAAATCAAGTTTATGATGATCATCAACACATGAAAATACATATGTTGATCATCAACACACATACACACACACACACACATATAGTTTACAAGAAAATATTCAAGAATCATGTATGAAGACTTATTATACTCACAACTGTCACAACCCAAGCGTAGCGCCTAGACATGGCACGGTGAATAGGGAACCCAAAGGGATCCCAAATAAGCCTCTTGACATATCCTTACACATCCTTGGTCGCGGAACCAATAAAAAAATAACAAGAGATAGTAAAAAGGGAACACGGGGCTAAGGGGCATCTTTCATATCATAAAACATGAAAAGAGTCAAAGAAAGTCAAAGCTCATAGCATCGTTACATACTTGTCCAACAATACCTCTATACATAGAACTTAGTAGGGGACAAGACAAGCAACAGGGCTCATCCTCATAATAATGATAATAGGTAATCCAAATATACAAGATATAGTCTGAAGATAAGCATGAAATAAGATACATATTGTCCCCGAACATGAGGATCATAAAAAGCTAACTTGAATAATCCATCTAGCCACGTGGAGGAGAATCAATTGGAGCTCCGATTCCTACATGTTGATATCATATAGGCATAGGGTATGCATTATATGTCTAAAAGTAATAAGTATGTAGGATGAAATGCAATAAGAGATAGGCAACATAGTCAAAATACATAATGATAAGCAATAGATAGTATAATAACAATATGACATGTATGATAAATACTTAAGTAAACCATGCTTTGCAAAACATTAATCTTACATAGAACATAATATATAAGTGTGGGAAGAAACCTCAACTGACATAAAATAAGAACAAGCAAGCTACAACTTGGAATCCCGATGTCTACCCTACACTGGAAGAAAGGGGGAAGTACTTGCCAAGGTGAACCTCCTAATGCCTAGGTGGATCCACTAAACCTTGTGTGAACCTAGTACTCACCTTTAATTCATAGCTCGGGTACTTGCCTCAAGCCCTGATATTTAGGGTACTCACATCTTAGAGATTTGGGGACTCGCCTCTAATCCGTTCACCTATGGTGGCTTGTAGTTCAAGGACTTAGGTACTCACCTCTAGTCCATTTGGTGCTAAGTCTAATCCCATGGAACATATAAGATAATCATACTTTAATAACTTGTAATAAACATAGACACATGACATGAGTTTCTCTTAACATCATTCACCTCAAATGGTGAGCCTAACTTCAAACATAAGAATGGGTCATCATCAACATTACCCTTTCATTAACATCACCATCAAAGGCTCACAAAAGGTATAATCTTTGAAAAGGGGATTAGCTTCATACTCACATAATCATAGAAAATTTCATGCATTCTTAACATATTTGTAGCCAATATTAATCATGAAGTCACTTGACATGTAAAACATGTAAATAACTTGAGAATTCTCGACTTGGCATTTCATCAAACACTTGGTGGGCACATATGAGAACATGTTCGAATCATGCAAAATGCAAGAGCATCCATCAATGAAAAAGTGAAATCGATGCATCTTATAATCATGTAAATCAGCCCACCAATATCATGGTAAAATCCAATCATGGGTAACTTGTAAATCATATCAAAACTTCATAATAGTTCATAAAACTCATAACTTGAATCGTGTATAGCCTCAATAGACAAAGATCACTTCATAGTATAAACTCAAAATCGATATTTATGCATAAATATTCAATACCCAACATATATCATCCTCATATTTCATTATAATAAATACCCATAAGAAATACTTCTTGAAATCATGCAATTTTCATAAAAAGGAAGATTGGGCTTGATGGGTGAAAGGAACCTATGAATAAAACTCACATAACTTAGATTTTGAGGTTTTTAAAATTGTGTTGAAAAAGACTTGAAGCTTGGAATGGGGTCTTGAAATCTACAAATTGTTCATGAGTTTCCTTGAATTCGTATTGGGGTTTGGTAGAGGCTCTTGGGGGAATTTGAGAGTGCATTCCAATTGGGAGGAGTGAATTTGATCTTTAGGAATGGGGTTTAGATCTTTAGGAAGTGTTACGATAGCGTAGGAATCCCCAAAAGACCAATAGTAATAGCTAAATTTCTGGAATGCCATTAATGAAACGGAACTTGGAAAGAACCCGTATACCCCCTGCATAGACGAGTTCTATGAAAATGGGCATAACTTCTTCATCCAAACTCTACAGAAGGTGAAACCAAGTGCATTGGAAAGCAAATTCATAGAGCTTTAATTTGTTAGGTTGTGGGCCACCTAGTTCTTTGTGTGCTAAGATGTATGCCCCACTAAAGTTGACCCTATTACTGGTACTTGTGCAAAACTTAGCCAAAAAAAATCCCTTTGAACTTGGCTTGATGTAGGGGACAACGATGGTATTAAACAACATGAATAAGCTTGACTTAGATTTGAATAAGAGCTTGATGCTTGAATGAATTTTTTGAGATCCGGAATGAGTTTGGGACACTTGAATTTGGATGAATTATTTGGATAAGTTTTATAGAAGGTTTTGGGGAATGTCTTGAATGATATGGGGTTGAAAAATGACTAAGTATAGATGTTTTAACGCATAGGAAGTCTTATGTTCTATTAACAGAGAGGCGTGCCACTAACGTGTTGATGCGCTGTCAAAATACAGAACATTTTGTGCGTGGCAAGGAATTATGTGAGTTCTTATAGTGACTTTTTAGTGTTTTGATGTGTTTTTGTGTTAACCTTGTAGAAAAGTTATGCTGGCATGATTTCAAAGAAAAGGTGCATATTTTGCTGAAGCATAGGACATAGGAGCCTTTCTATGAGTCTTAGCTCACACTATGAGTCGTAGGTTGTATCGTACTAAGAATCAAAGACCAAAAATCAAAAATCTGCCAAGTGAAGGTCACTCCCACGAGCCCAACCTACAAGTCATAAGACACACTATGACTCGTATAAGTGGACTCATAGCAAGAATCAGAGAGCCAAAATATTGGACCAACACGAGAAAAATATACGAGTCATAGCCTAAGCAATGACTCGTACCTATGGGTCATACCAGTTAAGTCCAAGATGCCAAGAACCTGATACGAGGCCCTAACTACTATCATAGGACAACCTACGAGTCGTAACTACAAAATTTATAAGATGCCAGCTATCTTTTCTGCATAATTCAAAGGGTTGTTTTGTAAATACTATAAATAGTGTAAGATAGGTTTTTGAGATAGAGTTCGAACAGTAGACAATTCTCCATTACATTTTGAAACTTTTCTTAGGTTTTTAGTGTAGATTATTTCTCTCGTTTGGGAAACCCATTTTGGGGAATTGCGAATCTTGCCTTATACTAATTGTTGATCAATCAAGCTTGTGGGTTTACAACTTGTGGTGCCTAGTTCCTTCATTGTTGTTAGTGAAATTCTCAAATATGTCTATTATTTACATATTTATGTGTTTTATCTTAGCCATGAGTACCTAAGCACCCACAACTTGGGGTTAAGGGAACCATGGGTAGTTGACTTGAGATGACCTAGGTCTTATGCATTTCTATGATTGGGGCTTTGAATGTGTTGTCTATTTCCCTTCATGATTAATGTTGTTTGGTGCTAGCTAACACTAAAATCCGCCTACTATTATTATCCCGACCAAGGTAGTGATGAATAGAAAATGGAAGTAGATGACAGGATTCAGTTGATGTCTTCTCGTCTAATCGACCAAACCTGACAAAGGGAAGTTGACTAGGATAATAGGTAATGGTTAGTTAGCACTCCATGATAGAAGACCAAACGCCATGGTGAAATTCGACCTTCACTTTCATAAGAGTGAAAGAAGAACCTAAGTTACCGTCCTGCATGCCATTCTCTAATAGTAGTTATGTTATCTAGTGTAATTTAGTTAACGAAACATGCGGAACATAAAATTACTAATAGCGAGCGCTTTCTTCTTGCATGTTGTCCACAAAATTGAGTGATTTCCTGCATTTTAATTAGTGTTTATTTGATGTTGTTTTTGAATCGCAAACCCCCCCCCCCCATTTTGAGATTGTAGTCATAGATACTAGAAATGACTAGTAGTGAAATCTTGAACTCAACCCCTGTACTCCCTGTGGATTCGACCCTAACCTTGGTTAGGTTTATTACTGATAGCGAGCGCTTTCTTCTTGGAGTGTGACCATCACATCAAAAATTGTGGCGCCATTGTCGGGGAATACAGCTAGGTTTTGATTTGATTTCACTATAAGTTAATTCTAGTGTTAATTTCTAGAGTCACGTGTATTTTACTTTTTTTGTTTGTTTTTGTTAGTAATTCTAGGTATAGGTTGGTTGGCACTATGATTGAGCAGAAGCATTGCATAGCAACTGATTTGTTGGAAGCTTTACAGAGGCGTGCCCTATTTCATAAGCAAGGGTCCGAGGATCCAAATTCATCTACAGAACTTCAATCAAACGCTGAGGGAGATCCTTGGGAAAAAACATCCTACTTAGAAGGCTATGGCTCTTCAAGTTTTCCCCATGACTCTTCGGAATGAAGCTGCAGAATGGTGGTCAATCCTCCCACCTGATGTTTGCTCAAACTGGTCAGACACTTCAATAAGGAATCTGACAAGCAAAAGCTACAGAACAACATCTATAACTTCAAAAGAGTATCAGGAGAACCTTTGGTATTGACTTGGGAGAGATATAAGCAGTATTTGGTAGAAAATTAGAAGCATAGTCTAACTAATGATGATTTGGCAGCTAGCTTCTATCGAGCACTAAATTCTGAACTACAAGGTCAGGCTGACATATTATTCATAGAAGATCGTCGGGAGTTCGTAAGGTGACCATTTAATGCGATGGTTGAGATTATGGATAAGTTATCCGCAGTCGCCTAAGTCTACCAGCCCATTAAAAGGCAAGCCAGACTAACTACTAGTGCACCTATGGGAGCCTCTAGTAAATCCAAAAATGAAAATGTGGCACATTGGACAAGGTTCACCCATCAGCAATGTACCACTCTTAAACTGGCCCGAATTTAGCATATGCTTGAACAAGTCCCAATCAAGGTGAATGAGTAAGATGACATCGTTAGGGAGATAAAGTTTGACATTCTCAAATGTAATTACAAAGTGGAACAACAAACTATATCGATGCAAAGTCTGAGTGATAGGATTGAGCAGCTCGCTGAGCAACTAGATGCAGTGGAAGATGAACAAAGGAAAAGTAGAAGAAGCAGTGATGGAGCCCATGAGGAAGTTTGAATACTCATGAATGGCTGAGTCGAACCATGACATTAAACAAGGTGCTTCTTGGGAGGAAACCCAAGCATCTATGGTGTGTTGTTTTATTGTTAGACATTTCATCGTATTTTAACTGTTGATTAGTAAGTTAATAGTATACTGAACTTGTTGAGACTTTGAACTAGTTGCATCAATTGGTATTTTGGTGTATTTTAAGTGATATGTTGAGGGACCAATGCAAGAGCTGAAGAACTGATAAATCATGCTTTGAGGTAGCTTCTACGAGCATTCCCATGAGTCGTAGTGAAGGTCACGACTTGTAGTCATGCCTTGTAGAGAAAAATAGTGAGTATCAGAAGGTGGCATCCACACTACAGGCCAACCTTACAATTCGTAGGATCCTCTGCGAGTCGTAAGTGGGGTTCGTAGTGCTCCGGTATGAAATTGAAATTTCTCTAAGTGTTGGGTCTACTATGAAATCAGGACCCATGAGTCATAAGATGTCAAACTCGTAGTCGGGACCTCATAAGACTAATCTGCAGAGTTTTAAAGGATAAACCATTTTGAATTATAAGATTTTCGTATCTCCTGGCTTTTCATGCCCCTTCATGAAGTGCAACCTTTCAATTTATAACTTCCCCCATCATACCATTTCATTATTTCATACTCCCTTACATTTTCACCTACTAAAATTCCCCAGAAATTGAAGTGTGTACCAAGAACTCTGCTGACTTTTCTTCTTCTTATCATTCATTCATTCATCCAGTAAGTTTTCGTGCTTAAAATTGGTTTATCTTGGAATAAGCTCTTGTGTGATGGATTCATTGATGAATGTCCTAGGATCATAGTCAAGTGAAAATAATTGTGACGGTAAGAAGAATGTGATATGAAAGTGATTGTTTCCTTGTAAAAGGTCGAGTCTTGGGGTCTGTCCTTGCTGGGTGATGATATTATGCTTTGTTGCGTAGTTTATTAGTCATTGTCATATGAAGATCATGTGGGACTGAAATGGTGGATTTAGGGCAGTTACCATTTTACTTTCAAATATGTGATGACACTAATACCTTTGAAAGAATTTAGAACTATTAAGGGCTGATTACTTCTTTGTTTTGTTATGTTTAGATTTTTTTGTGGCGTTGTCCATGCCTTTGTGTTGTAAACTTATATGCTTTCTTGAGTTGTTGTTGGTCTCAATAGAAAAGCTGTAGACATTTGAGATGCTTTCTATTTTCTGCTACGAAGACTCATCATGAGACGTAGTTCACACTAAGAGTCATAGTGATTCCTTTCGAAGGCAACAGTCGTCTAGGGTGCCTTATCGTTTTCAATGTGAGAAACACATATGACTCATAGCACCTATTACGAGTCATAACGGTTACCTCGTAGACCTGATCTGAATTCTCTAACAGATTCTGAAATGAGCTACGAGCCGAGACTACGACTCATTGACCACCCTATAAGTCGTATCTATGCCTCGTAGCTTATTCTAGAATGCTTTTTATTTTATGTGTTAGTTCTATATTGCTGAAGTAAGACTTACAGGTTACCCTACGAGATGTATCTGTACCTAATATCTATAGCCTTGCACCTGGTTTAGGTTGTTTTTACTTTAGTAATTGTAATGTTCTTGTGTAGTTGTCTCATTGATACTTGTTAGTTGGAATACAATATCTTGGCAATCATGCTTTAACATGCTTGCAAGAAAATGTCTTTAAGAGGACAATAGAGTGCTTCTTTTGTTTCAGGTCATTGCCTTAGGGATGAATCCTTCAAGGAGGATCAATCAACTAAGGAGATGCACGTGCTTCCTGACCCTATGGCGAACGTGCCTTTGGCATGAGAAAAATCAACCATAGTACTGACGGAAGTGGACAACCCCTCCCACTCTGATGAGGAGGGTGAAGAAACTAAGTCAAATGATGATGACTCCACCTCTAATGTGGATTCTTTTGAGTAGTCTCAGGCTCATTCAGAAGAGACTGTTCCTCTACAGCCTGATGATTCATCATACACCGTCACCTCTATCGACCCTCAAAACACAAGGTGGTATGTTCCGGGCATGAAAGAAAGCTATGATAAGGGACTGGAACTTAAGGGTCAAGGGAGGCCAGTGCAAAGATTTCATGAGGAGGCAAGGTTGAAAGAATCAGGGTTGACAGGAATGCCAGGTTTAGAAGATGACATTGACCGCCATAGATTAAGATTGTTATCACAAGTGCTGGGGATGTACGCTCCTTACTTGGTCAAGGAATTCTATACTTTGCATTATTGTATTGTACGTAGCAACCTTCCGAGGATCATGAAGCACATTGATGTACCATGGTTGAGTGAAGTCATGGTTAGGGGCGAGATAGTCGACATCTCTGTAGAGACTATTCGAAGGGGTGCTATCCGGGCCGATTTATAGAGCCCCAAATTTCACAGCAGAATATGACCATAGGATGGCAGTCATGAGGAAAGCAATTAATCAGAATGATGTTGGGTTGAAAAGGAATTATTAAGGTGGATAGCAGGACAAGTTTGCGAGGAAGGTGTCAAGCCGATATGAGTTACAAACCATGCGAAGCATATTCTGAAGCCCCATCTCTAACTTAGGGCAAAGTTCTGGTGGTATATTATCTAGATGCACATCAGACCCATATTCATAGATAATGTGATCACATTAGAGAGGGTCGTATTGTTGGCGAGCATTTTCGCGGGGTATGAAATTGATTGGGCTCGAGTTTTGGCAGAACAGATCCACGAGTCAGCAGTCCGCACTCATCAAGCATTACCATTCCTTATTTTTATTCATAGGCTATGCAAGGAGGTGGGTGTAATGGTTTCTTTTCACTTGGACCCTCATGTAGAGGCTTTGCGTACAATGGATCACAGCCTAATCAAGGCTGATGAAAATCCAATCGCCCTATAAAGAGCCATCCCACCTCCTATGCCAAAGCCATTTTCAGTCGAGCCTCTGGTTCAAAGTTTAAGCTATGTTTGTGAGAGAGAGTTCAAACAATAGACAATTCTCCATTACATTTTGAGGCTTTCTTAGGTTTTTAGACTAGATTATTGCTCTCTTTTGGGAAACCCATTTTGGGGAATTACAAGTCTTGCCTTGTACTCATTGTTGATCAATCAAGTTTGTGGATTTGCAACTTGTGGTTCCTATTTCCTTCATTGTTATTGCTGAAACTCTCAACTATGTATATTATTTGCATATTTGTGTGTTTTATCTTAGCCATAAGTAGCTAAGCACCCATAGCTTGGGGTTCCGGTAAACATGGGTTATTGACTTGAGATGACCTAGGTTTTATGCATGTCTATTATTAAGGTATTTTCTATTCCCCTTCATGATTAATGTTGTTTGGTGGTGGCCAACACCAAACCCTACCTACTATCACGATCCCGAGCAAGGTAGTGACGAATAGGAAAAGGAAAGTAGATAACAGGATTCAATTGATGTCTTCCCATCTAATCGACCATACCTGATAAAGGAGAGGTTGACTGGGACAATAGGTAGCACTTAGTTAGCATGCCATGGTAGCAGAGCAAGTTCCATGGTGAAATTCGACCTTCACCTTCATTAGAGGGATGGAAGAACCTAAGTTACTATCCTGCATGCGATTCTCTAATCGTATTTATGGTATCTAGGGTAATTTAGTGAGCGAACATGGGGAACACAATTCCCAAGTTGTCCCTAAAATTGAGTGTTTTCCTGTATTTTAATTAGTGATTATTTTATGTTGTTTTTGAATCGCAACCCCCCTCCATTTAGAGATTGTAGTCATAGATAGTAGAAATGATTAGTAGTGAAATCTTATAATCAAGTGCTATATTCCCTATGGATTCGACCCGATCCTTGGTTAGGTTAATTTCTTATAACGATCACTTTCTTATTGGAGCGTGACCGTCACATCACGCGTCGCACTTGGGGCATGAAATCCTCTCTTGAAATAGCAACTTTGGATTTTCAAATTTTGATTCGGTTTCTCTAAAATTGGGGTTAGACCCATTTTCCACTCATTTTCACCCCCCAAACAATACTATGAAGTTAGATTTTTTTTATCACACATAGATTTTGAGATATGTGGAAATTATGATTTTGGGCATTTCCGAGATACATTTTTAGGCACTTATTGGGTTCGTTTCAATATCTCCCCATTGGGAACATTCATCCCCGAATGTTGAAGAAACATATATAGGAGAAGTAGTCAAGATGATTTCAGCACATAGAAGAATGCAACAATACACTTGAACATCATTTCAAAAATCTCAATGTAAGTATCAGAATCATAATGAACTTATTAATATAAACATGAATGTATGAAAATGACTTGGAATCATAAAAAGAAGACTTGAAGTGTTACCATAAGCTGAATAGAATGAATGAGGTACGGATATTGCTTCTCCATGCCCGCCACGGCTCCTCGAGAGACACTTTCGACTTGACGATTCTTCCAAGGCCTTGACGAAGACTATATCCTTATTAATCAACTCTTCCACCCTTCTATCCAATATCTCCACGGGGACCTTCTCTGAAGCTAACTTATCCGTCTCAACACCCACAACCTCAAAGAGTTCTATGCAACTACAGTCACCAACACATCCCGTCAACCTAGAAGCACGAAGAACTAGACGAACCACATCCTTATTCATAGGCAACTCTAATCTATATGCAACATTACCAATCCTCCCCCTACACTCTATAAGGGCCCATAACCATAAACTCAATTCCCATTCTCGCCAAAATGTACCACACCCTACATGTGCGGGACTTCCAAGTGAATCCAAACCTCAACACAAGCACACATAGCCTACGTTAGTATCCAATGACACCATCTCCCCCTTTGGAGAAAACCTCCACTCTTCCATCCCTTACCAAGAGCTTTAACTCTATCAAGACGAAAATCAAGGCCTTGCTTAACTAGACCTCTTCAACAAAAGAAGATTTTGGACCATCAAAGCCACTACACCACCATTTTCACTTCACTCGACCTCACCTCCTTCAAAATTCACAACATCACCCTCAAATGATTAACAAGCTCTTCCTCACTTCTGGAAACAAACCGACACATCATCACCAAGGACCACCACAA
This sequence comes from Solanum ossicruentum, assembly GCA_025774065.1. NCBI lineage: Eukaryota > Viridiplantae > Streptophyta > Magnoliopsida > Solanales > Solanaceae > Solanum > Solanum ossicruentum. Next base: position 28,497 of record JAOTQR010047604.1, read on the forward strand.
ACATAATAAGGTAGGGATTAAGGACCCTATTCATGAGACCTATAGACATAATCGATGCATAAGTGAAACCAGAAGACACCATTCCAAATTCAAAATATCGAAAAGGACATTCAATAACTCATTGATCACGGGAAACAACTCAATAGAAATAACTTAGGTTAAACACCCCTAACTCTTACAAGATGATAAATGCAACCCTTAGAGATTAATTACACCTTAAGACAACAAATGGACTTACCCATTCACAAGCACCTTACAAGCCCCCCTCCCCCTTAAGCACGGTTTTATTAGGGCATTGGAATGTAACTCTATGGGCCTTATAAGCAATGGAGACACAGTATACAAGTAACTAATCCACCCCAAGTATGACATCAAAATCCAGCACAACAAATCCAACATGTCAGAAGGAAAGACCTAATGCAATATGAACATGGAACAATACCTATGAACTTCCTAACAACAATAGGCCCAACATGGGGTACACACCAAAAAGTCCACATAACAATTCGGGACACACATGAAGCCCACTAGAAACAAAAGGAATAATGAAAGGAATAATGGAATCTGATCCATCAAAATCAAAACCTTCAACTTTCTTAGTGGAGTACCATGCCAAGCCTGGTGACTCCTAAAGGGGTATGGTTGAGAACGTTGATGACCATCCATATAGGTTTTAGGGACCCACAGACAATGTCTCATCTTATGTTCCCTCCCACCACATCCAAAACACGCACTCGAACCGGCTAAGGAATCTCTCGGGTGGTATCTTCCACACTTGTTCCATGTATGAGGAGCTTTTCCACCAACACCTTCACCTTGATACTTTGGGATGGCCACCCTATCCTTGGCAACCCTCTTGTTTAGAGCATCGCCGAACTCTTGAGCCCTGTTGGATCCCTCACTTCTCCTCTTTCTAAGCTTCTCCCCCTCAAGTTGTTCGGGATATGTCATGAGGCAGGACAAAAATCCATATCACCTATCAACATAACGGTACGACACTCCTTATTCAACAAATTGGATATACCTATCACAAACTTGTTCATTCTTGACCGCGGATCGACAAACAAATGTGGAGCATACTTGGAGAGTTGGTTGAACTTGAGGACATACTCCCTCACACTCATAAATCCTTGCTTCAAATTCATGAACTCCATCATTTTGGTCACCCTAAGCTCAAGAGGAAAGAATCAATTGAGGATAGCCACCTAAAACTCCTCCCATAGAATCACATTTTTGTTCCCTTCTCCTCCTTCCATTGCATATACCATATTTGGGCCACCCTCTTATGTTGGTAAGCTGCCAACTATATCTTTTCTTCTGGCCTCACACCCATGATAGACAACACCTTATATACCTCATCAATAAACTCTTGAGGGTCCTCATCTACCTTAGACCCATTCAACTTCGGTGGGATCATCCTCAAAGGTCTCTCACTTGAGATGCCAGAGTAGGAGCATGAGGGGCTTATGACCCTTGATTGACTTGATTAGCCACAACTTGAGCTAGTAAGGTAAGAGCATCCCGAAGCTCTCCATGAGCCAGTTGTTTCTCAAGTGTGCGGGCTCTTCTTCCTCTTATTTTAGGCGTGACCTAGCAGCAAAAAGCAATCATTAGGGGGGAAACCTTACCTAGATTCTATAGGATGATTTTGAGTAAGAAGAAGGGAACATTTCCTAAAACGACTAATAGCCTCATACTTATAGTTGTGGTGCACAATACAACTATGAATAAGACTCTAATCAATGCAGTGTGTTGGATGCCATGGACCATTAACAACCTAATGCTCTGATACCAAGTTTGTCACGACCCAAGCCTAGAGCCTAGATGTGACAAGATGAATGAGGAACCCGAAGAGACCCCAATCAAGCCTCTTAACATATCATTACACATTCTTGGTTGCGAAAGCAATAAAACAACAATAATAGATAGTATATAAGGAACACAGGGAAAAGGGATTTCTTTCATATCATGAAACATCAAAAGAGGCAAAGGGAATCAATGCTCATATCATAATAATATACTTATCAAATAACTCCTCTAAACATAGAACTTAGCACGGACCAAGACAAGCAACCGAGCTCACCCTCTTAATAATGACATTAGGTAATCCAAATATATAAGATGTAGTCTAAACATAATCATGAAATAAGATAGATACTATCCCCAAACATGAGGACTCACCAAAAGCTAACTTGAACAATCCATCTAACCACGTGGAGGAAAATCAATAGGAGCTCCAATTCCTACATGTTGATATCATGTAGGCATAGGGTATGCATTATTACATTTGAATGTATTAAGTATGCAGGACGCAATACAATAAGAGATAGGCAACATAGTCAAAATATATAATGATAATCAATAGATAGAATAATAACAATATGGCATGTATGAACAATGCTTAAGTAAATCATAATTTGCAAATCATAAATCTTATAAAGAACATAATATATAAGGGTGGGAAGAAACCTTAATCGACATAAAATAAGACCAAGCAAGCTACAAATTGTTATCTTGATGTCTACCCTATACCGGAATAAAGTGGGAAGTTACTTGCTAAGGTGAACCTCCTACTGCCTAAGTGGATCCACTAAGCCTTGTGTGAACCCGGTACTCGCCTCTAATGCTTGGACTCAGGTACTCGCCTCAAGCCCGGACTCGGGTACTCTCCTCAAGCTCTCATATTTAGGGTACTCACGTCTTAGAGAATTGGGGACTCACCTCTAATCCCTTCATCTATGGTAGCATGTAGTTCTAGGACTTGGGTACTCGTATCTAGTCCACTCGATGCTAAGTCTAATCCCACGGAACATATAAGATAATCATATCTTAATGACTTGCAATAAACATAGAGACATGACATGAGTAGCTCTTAACATCATTGACCTCAAATGGTGAGCCTAACTTCAAATATAAGAATGGTTCATCATAAATATTACCCTTTCATTAACATCAACATCAAAGGCTCACAAGAGGTATAATCTTTGAAAAATGGCTTAGCTTCTTACTTTCATAATCATAGACAATTTCATAAATTCTTAACATATTGGTACTCCATATTCATTATCAAGTCACTTGAGTTGTAAAACATGTAAATAACTTGAGAATTCTTGAATTGGCATTTCATCAAACACTTGGTGGGCACATATGAGGACTTGTTCAAATCATACAAAATGCAAGAGTATAAATCATGAAATAGTAAAATCAATACATCTTATAATCATGTAAATAAGCCCACCAACATAGTAATAAAGCCCCATCATGGGTAACTTGTAAATCATATCAAAACTTCACAATAGTTCATAAATCTCATAGCTTGAATCATATATAGTCTCAATAGATAAAGATCACTTCATAGTATAAGCTCAAAATTAATATTTATTCATAATCAATAATATTTGACAAAACCCTAAGATATTTCCTGCTCATATTTCATAATAATAAATACCCATAAGAAATACATCGTGAAAGCATGTAATTTTAATATAAAGGAAGATTGGGCTTCATGTAATTTTAATATAAAGGAAGATTGGGCTTCATAGGGGTTTGGTAGAGGCTCTTGGGAGAATTTGAGAGTGTATTCCAATTGGAAGGGGTGAAATTTGATCTTTAGGCATAGGGTTTAGGTCTTTAGGGAGTGTTAAGATAACATAGGAATCCCCAAAAGACCAATAGAAATAGATAAATTTATAGAATGCCATTAATGAAATGGAACTTAGATAAAACCCGTATATACCCCTGCACAAATGAGTTCTATGAAAACGGGCATAACATCTTCATACAAACTCTAAATAAGGTGAAACGAAGTGTATTGAAAATCTAATTCAATGAGAAAATATTTTATATCATGGGCCACCTAGTTCTTTATGTGCTAACATATATTGCCCTTTAACGTTTACCCTCCTACCGATACTTGTGCTTAGATTAGCCAACAAAAATTCCTTTGAATTTGGCTTGATGTAGGGGACCCATGATTGTGTTAAATGACATGAATAGGATTGAATTAGATTTGAATAAGTGCTTGAAGCTTGAATGAATTTCTTCAGATTCAGAATTAGTTTGGGACACTTGAATTTGGACAAAATATTTTGCTAAGTGTTAGAGAGGGTCTTGGGGAATGTCTTGAATGATATGAGGATGAAAAATAACTAAGTATAGATGTTTTTATTCATAGGAAGGATTAAGCCTAAGACTTAAAGGCCTTGGACCAGAATAAAAAAAGTTGGGCAAATTTAACACTGAGGCGCGCCCCTAGCGCATCGCACCTTGGGCTCAAAATCCTCTCTGGAAATCACCACTTTAGATTTTTGAATTTTGATACAGTTTCTCTAATATTAGGGTAAGTCCCATTTACCTCAATTTTTTCCCCGAACAAGAATATGAAGTCAGATTTTTGATATCACACACGAATTTTGAGATATACAGAAATTACGATTTCAGGCATTTTTTAGGCACATTTTCGGGCAATTTTTAGGGACGTTTCAAAAACTCCTCTATTATCTTTAATGGGGGACATAGAAGGACAATTGCATTCTTTAGTTTAGCCTTACACACCAGAAATGAAGCTTTGACACTCAATCTCATAAGAACCCTCCTCGAATTCTCGCTTGTTTTCTCTTCTCTTTAGACCTAGTCTTTGTTAAAACTTACAAAAGATTTAGGAATAGGGATTAAAACATTTTTTATGATCAGAATGACCCATTTAGAAAGTGTTTTAAGTTTAGGAGGGAAAGGTCTAGATTGCCCCTCAAGAAAACTAAAAAAAAAGTTTGCCTTGATGAGGCCTAATCCGTTTCGCGGACTTGGTAGTTTTCAGAGGATTTTTGCCAAAAAAATTTCAATCAAGTTTTCTAATCTCGTAGAATATATCAGGAACAAGTCTAAGTGTAAATCCATGGCACATCCGCGTTAAAGGCCTGTCTACACTTATTCACGAAGGATGAACAAAGGTGGACATCAAGGCATGAATAACCATAAAGACTCCTCTTAGTACTCACTCAATCAATCAATCTCTTAACTCTTCATCAAATCTAAACAATCTCTATTCAGCCTATAGAATAGATATATCAACTCAGAAATAGGCAAATCAATTCAATTCAAGAGTAAGAAAATTACCTTCAACATTCTCATTATTAGGTACGAATTGTTGTGGGTCAGTACGCATGAATAGATGCATTTATTTAGCTCTCATCTCTTCCTTAGCTTCCCACATGGCTTCCTCAATGAATTGATTTCTCCACAGGACTTTGACTAAGGCAATCTTTTTGATTCTCAACTTGTGAACCTAACGATCAAGGATTTTGACTGGAATCTCTTTATAGGAAAAGTTATCATATACTTCAATGCTCTCAATAAGGATTACCAAGCAAAGATCTACCAAGCATTTCTTCAGCATGGAGACGTGAAATACTAGACGAATTACGTTAAGCTTTGAAGGTAACTCTAACTCATAAGAAGCCTTTCCAATCCTTTTCAAAATCTAGTAGGAACCAATATATCATAGACTCAATTTCCCTTTCTTCTCAAATCTCATGACACCCTTCATGGGCAACACTTTCAAGTATACTCAATCATTCCCCTCGAACTTTATATCTCATCTCTTAATATCAGTATAAGATTTCTGACGACTCTAGGCAATCTTCAACCTCTCTTTAATGACCTTCACCTTCTCCATCGACTGATGGACATGATCAGGTCGAATAAACTTAGCTTCTCCAACTTTAAACCACCTAATTGGCAATCTACATCTTCTTCCAAAAAAAGCCTCAAAGGGATCAATCTGACTACTTGCATGGTAAGTATTATTATATGCAAATTAGATCAATGGTAGGTGGTCATATAAATTTCCTTTAAAGTCAAGGACACAAGCTCTTAACATGTCCTCTAATGTATGAATCGTACGCTCTGCATGGCCATCCATCTAAGGATGAAAAGCGATACTCAGATTCACTTTAGTAATCAATCCTTTCTGGAAGGATCTCTAAAATTGGGAGGTGAATTTAGCTCCTCTGTCCAAGATGATAGACAAGGGAACTCCATACAACCTCATAATCTCATGGATGTGCAATTTGGCATACTCTTCTGTAGTGTTAGTTATCTTAACTGCTAATAAGTGAGCTGATTCGGTCATCCTATCCACAATCACCCATATCGAATCATGCTGCTTTTGGGACCTTGGTAAATACGTAATAAAGTCCATGTTGATCATCTCCCACTTCCATTCAGGAATCTCAAAGTTCTAGGCGAATCCAGATGGCCTTTGATGCTCAACTTTAACTTGTTGGCAATTCGGACACTTGGAAACAAACTCAACAATATCCTTTTTCATTCCACTCCACCAATAGGCTTTCCTAAAGTCGTGGTACATATTGGTAGATCCAGGATGAATTGAATATCTAGAGCAATGGACTTCAGCCATAATTCCATCTCGAACACCATCAACATCTGGGACGCACAATCTACTCTGGTATCTTAACATTCCATCTCCCCCTTTGAAGAAGACCATCACTTTCTGTTTGTGGACAACCTCTTTCAATTGAAGTATGACAGGATCTTGGTCTTGCTTTTCTTTCACCTCTGCAACTAAAAATGAAATAGACCTATTCTGAACATTGACTACTCCCTCATCATTCTCTTCAAGATGAACTCCTAATCGGGCTAATCTAAGAACTTCCTTAGCTATCTCCTTCTTTCCTTCCTAAACATGGGTCATACTTCCTTTTGACAACTAGCTAAGAGCATCAACAACAATCTTAGCTTTACTTTGGTGGTAGAGAATGCTTATGTCGTAATCATTGGGTAACTCCAACCATCTCCTCCATCGTAGGTTGATCTCTTTCTGACTGAAGAGATATTACAGGCTCTCGTGGTTGGTGAACACATCCACATGCACTCCATATAAGTAGTAGCGCCAAATCGTAAGTGCAAACACCACTACTCCTAACTCAAGATCATGAGTTGGATAGTTTCTCTTGGACCTTAAGTTGTCTGAAAGAATAGGCTATCATTTTACCTCTCTTCTTCAGCACACAACCCAATCCAACTCTTGAAGCATCGCAATAGATGACAAAGTCCTCTATCCCATGAGGCAAGGTTAAAACTGGTGCAGTAGTCAGTTGAGTTTTTCAAATCTTGGAAGCTCTTCTCACATTCGTCGGACTACTGAAACTTGACCTTCTTCTAAGTCAACATAGTCTGTGGTGAGGATAGGGAAGAAAATCCCTCAACAAATCTGTGATAATAGTCTGCCAACCCCAAGAAACCTCTTATATCAGTCGGAGAGATCAGTCTGGGCCAATTCTTAACCACTTTAATCTTTTGGGCGTATGCTCGAATACCATCACTTGAAACAACATGGCATATGGAAACAATGGACTTGAGCCAAAACTCACATTTTGAGTAATTTTCATACAACTCATGGTCCTTAAGAGTGTGGAGGACAATCTTGAGGTGATTGGCATGCATCTCCTCATCCCTCGAATACACTAAAATGTCGTCGATAAGCACGATCAGAAACATATCAAGATATTTTCTGAACACCCTATTCATCAAGTGTATGAAGACCATTATTCCCCAGTGCACACAAGTATGTATGGTCCAAACAAGTAATATAATGGCCCTGAGTAAGGGGTCGGGATATTAAACCCAAAGGATTTAAAACAAAATTAGTTAAAAGTCCAAGTTATTATACATAGAGTGTTTTGATTCAAATGACGGAAAGATTTGATGGGAAAATTAGACAACTAACTAAACTATTAAAAATTGACTGGTTCATTATGAACTATCAAATAAGGAACAATTCTCGGATTGTAACCTTATTGACGCGTTCTAGTCTCAAAACTTACACATATGTCTAGGTTCCTGATTACTGATTCACAGGGTTATACCTAATTAAGATTGCACTCCTTTGCTGGCCTATCGTTATTGACTGCCTAACTATATCATTGAGTAGGAATAGACACATCAATAAAAATGGTTTAACATTATCTTCCTGTATTAAGAACCAAACAAGGTGTAAGGGTAGTTGTCATGGGTATCCCTTACATGAATCAATATAGTTTTCTAGTCGAACAAGATCCCTTATAGTACTGTGTTCTATTCATTCCAACATCTCTCGAATTCAGAATGAACAACTAATTTACTCCCTAGTTGGCCAGACTCTGAAGTATAGATAGAAGTAGTGTAAGAGTAATCTATAGAAACCCATTAATATATTTTCCCAAAATATGGGAAAATTAGCCACACATCATAAGTTCATACATCAAGAATAGGCTAATATATATTAACAACTAAGAATCACAGGTAAAAACAAACCAAAAAAACCCTAGAAAGGAGTTTTCAGTCGTCTCTACTTTGTTCCGTCAAAACTAGTTATGAAACCTAAAGTTAAAAATAAAATATTATTTAAAAATCCCATAATTCAATTGTGGACCTGCATCTTCAAAGTCCATGATACGGACTCCCTTGTTTTGAGGTGATTTTCACTTTAAATGCTGATTGGGCCAAAATCCATCTTTTTTTGTGCAAGTCCATGACTCGAACTATGCCTTTTTTCCTTCTTCGTGCCTTTTTCTCCACGTTTTTAGCTAACGTAGCTTTTTCCCAAGTCTGCGACATGCACATGAGTACTTTTGCAGAGTTGACTAATTTATTTCCTTCAGTTCCGCAACTATGCTCTTCCTTATGGTCAGGATATGAGTCTGGAATAGAGTGATCTAATGAAAACCTGCAAAAATACAACCAATAGGAACAGTTGACCCTGGACAAAATAAACGAAATCACACTAAAAAAACCACTCTACGAATTTGTCCACTAACTAGGCTTTTATTTTTGGGTGTATTTGGCTAGTTTGGCATATATATATGCCTAAGATCACCACCTCACACTTAGAGCTTTGTCTATCCTTGGGAAAATCAAGACACATGCATGAGACTCCCTACACAGTATGTACAAGGAACATCCTACGACTGAGTATTTTGTACCTAGTAGCATTAACTCTGTTCCAGCACTTATGTATCAATGTAGACTTAAGTAGAATTTTAGTCAATAGATCCTTTAGTCATCACCCTTAGATGATTATGTGCCCTCACCTGAAGAATTACCTAATGCACATCACAACAACCTAGCTAGAATATTGGAACTGGGTACACAATCAACTCTCTGTCTCCCAAAAGATGTCTTATGTTGCTTCTAGTTCCCATAGACTTCTCCTTAATGTGTAAATTCAACCTAGTCAAAGTCTAACTCAAAGGATCACGAAGGTCATTTTTTGTTAATGTAGGCTATGGGCTAACAGAATATGTTTATGGACATGGCTATCATGGCTCAGTTCCCAAGTGCTCATAGCTCACACTACATTTCTTTTCTTCTTCTACCTTTATTCCTCCCTAACTTAACACCCTCTATTGTATTTACAGTGAAACTCAAGAGAAATACTTTTATATATTTTTTTTCAAACCAGTAGCGCTGCGTAATGGGTCCGTGACGCACACTCGATGCGGACTAGGACTGTTTCAGGCCCAAATTTTTTCTGCTTTTTCTTTTATCTTTTATACAACAACTTATCCTTTGTGTTTCCCATTCAAGCTTCCTTCCCTCTTACATTATGTGCTTAAGTGCTTAGGAATTAAGATCAAACATAGTTTAAGATCAAAGAAACGAGTTTGGCTTAAAATGTGGTTAAACAAAGAAAAAGGCTAAAGCTCAATAGGGCTAACTATGGATGCTTAGATTAGGTAGGTAAAAAACTTCAAAGACAATAGGGCTACCAAAGAAATGCCTAGATCCTTGCCTGTAAGTTCAATTTCTACGTAGCCTTATCCATATACTGGGCAAGTTCTAACAACTATTGCAACATAGACTAGCAAATTAGCTCATTACCTCATGGCACACTCTCATCACAAGGCTAATGCTAGAATCACTATCAAATTATTCACATGAAATTCAAAGTTAAGCACATACATTCATGAAGTACAAGCCTCATAGCATATCAGTACATATCCTTTTGTTGCGAAAGAAATTAAAATGACAATAATAGGAAAGCATAAACAAGGGAAATTAGGACTAAGGGTAAATTTTCATGTCATAACATCAAGAAAACAAGAGAGTCGAGGCTCAAGCATAGATACATAATATGTCCAACAATATCTCTACTACATAGATAAGAGCGGAGGTCTAGACAAGCAACCGGGCTCACCCTCATATTCAATACATAACAAAAGAAAGATAGTCTTAATACATAGTAAGAAATCATAAGAAACGTCCATGAAATGGAGGACTCACCAACAAGCTTGTAGGACAATTGAACTAGCCACGTGGATAAGGAGGATGATCAAGCAGTGCTCCATTTCCTACATGGTGACATCATATAGCATATAGTATGTGTTAGTATGTTTGAATGTACTAAGCATGTAGGAAGCAATGCAACAAGAGATAGGCACCATAGTCAAAATGCATAGAGATAAAAATAGCTAGCACAGTAACAATATGACATGCATGATTAGTGCTTAAGTAAAACATGCTTACATAGGACATAAAATATGTGTAAGAAGAGACCATTAAAATATTGGTGGATCGTCACACCCTACCACCCTTCGTGATTAAGGTACAAATCCCATCAATAGGTTGGTGGATCATCATACCCTACCACCTATGGTGCCGAAGTATAAGCCCTCCAATAGGTTGGTGGATCACCGCATCCTACAACCCATGGTGTCGAAGTACAAACACCCCTATAGGTTGATGGGTATAAACCCCCAACAAGGTTGATGGATAGTCGCACACTACCACCCATGGTGCTGGAGTACAAACCCCATGTAGGTTATCAAGCTAAAAACCCCTTTACAAGGTTACCCAGCACGCAACCCCCGAGAAGGGCGTGGTCACATTCCAACACTATACAGATAATTCCATATACATACATTCATTTCATCATCATTTCATCATTACTTCATCTTCATATCATCATCATATAGTCATTCAACTAATAATATATGCATTGGACCTTCAGTTCCTCAAAAAACCATAACTGGACATTTTATCAAACACTTAGAGGGTGTGTAGTGGTAGTGTAAAACCATGCAATTAAAGAGTGTGCAGTGATTTTCATAATAAATAAAACTCATGAGTAAATCATCTTTAAATCATGCAAATTTAAGTAAAACAAAGCTTGAGTATCATGGGTGAAAGGATCCCAGGAAAGAAACCCACATACATTAGCTTTAGAGATGAACTTGATGAATATTGGAGATGGAGACTTGAAGCTTGAGTGCAATCCTTAAGATCTGGAAAAGGTCTTGAGAACTGAGTTGAGGAGTAAAATATTTAGCTAAATCTTTGAATGAGTATTGGAGAATGTCTAGAATAATATAAGGCTGAAAAATGGTTAAGTATAGGCATTTTCACGTTTGGGAACACGTAGGCCCAAGACTAAAATCTTCACCAGTTTTGACACTGGTGCGCGTTGCGGAAGGCAAGCGTAAAGCCCATTGGAAATTGTAATTTTGGAAAATCAAAATTGCTAAATGTTTGCTCTTAAATTGGGGCTAGACCTATTTTCCACTCAAAATGACCCCATGAACATGAATATGAAGTTGGATCGTCGATATTGCGCACGAATTTTGAGATATATACGAAAATTACGTTACTGGGCACTTTTGAGGCACATTTTCGAGCACTTTTTGGGGTCTTTACAATATTTCCCCCTTGTGAACATTCATCCCAGAATGTCAAAGAGACGTATATGAGAGATGTATACATGGAAAATTTATCCCACATAGAGATGCAACAATGCACTTAAACATCTTTTCAAAAATCTCATCATAAATGTAAAATCATCATAAACTTGTTAATTCAAACTTGAATGTATGCAATGACACAAGGGCTGAACTTAAGATTTGAGATTATGTATGGGACTTAGATCAATACCTTAATCTTGAGTGGAGTGGAAAAAGGTAAGGATAATGTTTTTGCATATTCGCCTCGGCCTCCGAAGTAGCACTTTCCACTTGTTGATTCCTCCAAAGGACCTTAATGGAAGCCACCTCTTTGTTTCTCAATCTCTTCACTTGCCCAACTAAAATCTGAACTAGAACCTCTTCATAGGTCAAATTATCTTCAACTACACCCACAAAATCAAGAGGCATAATAGCATTTGAATCACCCGCACATTTCCTCAACATAGACACATGAAACATTGGATGAACCAAATCTATTTCTCTAGGCAATTCCAACTCATAAGCCACCTTGCCAATACTTCTCATCACCCTATAATGATCCACATACCTTAGGCTCAACTTTCCCTTCTTACCATAATGGACCACACCCTTCATGGGTGACACCTTCAAACAGACCCAATCATCAACTTTTAATTCAAGCTCCCTTCTAGTCATATCGGCATAAGACCTTTGACTACTTTGGGCCATCTTCAACCTTTCTCTAATCATCCTAAACTTCTCAAGAGCCTCCATAACCAGATATGGTCCTAACAAGGCCACCTTATCAATCTCAAACCACCCCTCAGTGATCTACAATGTCTACCATAGAGTGTCTCAAAAGGGGCCATACCGATGCTAGAATGATAGCTATTGTTGTAGGCAAACTCAATCAACGGAAGATGATCATCCCAACTACCTTTAAGCTCCAACACACATGCTCTAAGACTAACCTCAAGGGTTTGGATGGTCCTTTCGACTTGGCCATCCATTTGAGGGTGGAAGGTCATAGAAAGCTAAACTCTAGTACCAAGACCCCTTTGGAAGGAACTCCAAATATGTGAGGTAAATTGAGCACCATGCTCCAATATGATTGACATAGGAATCCCATGCAACCTCACCAAGTCATGGATGTACAACATTGCATAATCTTCAGCCCCGCATGTGGTCTTAATCGATAGGAAGTCAGCAAATTTTCTCATCCTATCAACCATAACCCAAATAAAATCAAAACCTTTTCTTGTCTTGGGCAACCCAACCACAAAATCCATATTAGTAACCTCCCACTTTAAAGTAGCAATCTCTATGTCTTGGGTTAGGCCACCCGGCCGTCGATGCTCGGCTTTGACTTGTTGACAACTATGACAACCAGAAATGAATTTGGCAATGTCCCTTTTCATGCCTTCCCACTAGTACACCTCTCTCAAACTCTATACATTTTGGTGGAGCCAGCGTGGATAGAATAAGAGAGTTATGTCTCTTATCAAGGATCTTTTCTATCAAGCCATTAATGAATAGTACACACAACTTAGCTTGGTACCTAGGTGAACCATCTCCCCCTTGGGAGAAAACCTCCACCTTGCCCTCTTTCACGAAGGCCTTCAATTCTAATATGGAGGGATCAAGATCGTGTTTTGCCATAACCACATCAACCAGACTTAGAACCATCCACAACAATAACATCACCATCACCAACCTCCTCCAACCTAACCCCCAATCTAGTGAACCGATGCACTTCCCTAGCCATCTCCATATCACCACCATCATCATGAGCTAGTCTACCCATAAACATCCTACTCAAGGCATCTGCCATAACATTTTCCTTACCGGGATTGTAAAGCAAACTCATATTACAATCCTTAAGAAGTTTTAGCCACCTTCTTTGTCTCAAGTTGAGATCTTTTCAGTGAAGACATATTGGAGGCTCTTATGATCGATGAATAAATCAACATGCACCCCATATAAATAATTTTGCCAAATTTTCAAAGTAAATACTACGATGGCCAATTCATGATCACGAGTAGGGTAGTTCTTTTCATGCACATTGAGTTTCCTAGAAGCATAGGCTATCACCTTACCATTGAGCATTAGCACACAACCCAAACTAACTCTAGAAGCATCATAATACACCACATATCCCTCAAGCCCATCTGGTAGTGACAATATAGGAGAAGACAAAAGCTTATCTTTCATCGTTTGGAAGCACATCTCACATTCATCGGTCCACACAAACTTACCATTCTTTTGAGTCAATTGTCATTGGGGAAGCAATAAAAGAGAAGTCATTCAAAAACCTCCGATAATAGCCCACTAAGCCCAAGAAGCTCCTAATGTCCGATGGGGTCAATTGTCTAGGACAATTTCTAATCACATCAATCTTCTTAGGATCCACTTTAATACCATCCCCTGACACCACATGTCCTAGGAAGGAAACCTCCCTCAACCAAAATTCACACTTTTCATTTGAGCATACAATTTCTCCTCTCTCAATCTTTGCAAGATAACCCTCAAATGAGCCTTGTGCTCTTCCACACCACGAGAATAGATCAAAATATCATCAATGAAGACCATATCAAAGGAATCAAGGTAGGGTTTAAAAATCCTATTCATTAGGTCCATAAAGATGGTTGGTACATTGTCAAAACAAAAAACATCACCATAAATTCATAATGCCCATACCTAGACCAAAAAGATGTCTTGTGAATGTCACACTCCCTCATCTTCACTTGATGGTACCCAGAATGAAGATCAATATTAGAGAAGTGGCTAGCCCCATGCAATTGGTCAAACAAATCATCAATTCTCAGAAGAGAATACTATTCTTGATGGTGACACTATTGAGTTGACGGTAGTCGATACACATCCTAAGAGACCCATCCTTCTTTTTCACAAACAACATGGGTGCATCCTAAGGTGATTCACTAGGCCTAATGATCTCCTTCTCCAACAAGTCCCTCAATTGCTCCTTCAACTCCTTCAACTCTGTCGGGGCCATATGGTAAGGGGGAATAAAAATGGGTTGAGTATCAAGAAGGAGGTCTATGCCAAAGACTATTTCCCTTTCGGGAGGAAAACCAGGAAGGTCACTTGGGAAGACACCGAGAAACTCATTTACAATCGAAACTGCCTCTATGGAAAGGATTTTAGACTCCACATCCCAAACCCTCACAAGATGGCAAAGGCATCTCTTAGAAATCAACTTACAAGATTTAATGCAAGAGATGAATCTACCCTTGACCACCACATCTTGATTGTCTTACTCAAGGACGATTTCATTTGGAAATTGAAATTTGACCCTACGGGTTCTACAATCAATGGAAGCATAGTGTGCATGCAACCAATCTATCCCAAGAATAATATTAAAATGAACCATGTCTAATTCAACAAGATCACAAGGCAATATATTATGCAAGATGCAAATAGGACAAATTTTATAAACTTTTCTAGCAACAATATATGCACCAATGGGAGTAGACACCTCATATGACTCATGCAACAACTCGAGGTCAACATGCAACTTTTTGTCAACAAAGGGGATAACAAAGAAAGAGTGGCACCTAGATAAATCAATGCATACACATCAAAGTCAAAGATTTTGAACATACAAGTAATGACATCGAGGACCTCATCACCCCTTGCCTCCCATGCAAAGCATAAAACTAATTGTACCTTGGGGCACCATCTTGTCGGCCACCTCTTCCCAAAGAAACCGCATTAGCACCTTGTGGACAAACCTCATTGCCCTTCTTGCAATTTCGAAGGCAATCCATCTTTTTGTGCCCCATTTCCCCACAACCAAAACATGCATTATTATCTCTCAAGCATGGGCCCTTATGACCTTTACCACACCTAGGACACACCTCATTAGGAACCACAACACCATCACCTTGTGTCCTTGGGATGTCATTGGCAAATCCCTTATTAGAAGCATGAGAGGACCCTTGGCCTTGGTGGATCTAACCACCCTTTTGGAACTTACCCTTGAAACAGACCCTTTTAGCCTCAGGACCCCTCCTATTCCTCAATTTCTCCTCTTCCATTTACTCGGCATAGGTCATCAAATGTGAAAACTCCATGTCACTAATTAACTTGGGGGACTGGTACTCCTCAATAACCAAGTTAGACACCCATCACAAATTTGTTCATCCTAGATCTTGTGCCGGCCACAAAATATAGAGAATATTTTGAAAGTTGGTTGAACTTGAGGGAATGCTCCCTCACACTCATGCACCCTTGTCTAAATTTCATAAATTCCACCAACTTAGCTTCCCTAGGTTCAAGGGAGAAGAACCGATTAAGGAAGGCCACCTTGAACTCCTCCTAAAGCACCACATAGTTGACTCCCTTCTCTTATTTCCATTGGTTGTACCATATTTGAGCTACCCCTTTGAGTTGATAGGCTGTGAACTTCGCCTTATTCTCCGACCTCACAACCATGATAGATAAAATCTTGTAAACCTCATCAATGAATTCTTAAGGGTCCTCACTCACCTTTGACCCATATAATTCCAGGGGATTCATTCTTATGAAGTCTCTCACCTGAGAGGCCAGTGTAGGAGCATGAGAGGCTTGGGCCCCTTGATTGGCTTGATTAGCCACCTCTTCTGAAAGCAAGGTGAGAGCATCCCTAAGCTCTACATTAGCTGATTGCTCCTCGGGTGTGCGAGCTCGTCTTTTTCTCATGTTAGGCATGATCAAACATAGCAAAGAACAAGCATTATGGGAGGAAAACTTCAACTCTATAGCAAGACATAGAACATGAAGAAGGGAAACATTTCCTAAAACATCTCATAGCCTCCTACTCATAATTGTGGTGCATAACACAATCATGAATAAGACTCTAATCAATATAGTGTGTTAAATTCCTAGGATCTAACAACCTAGTGCTCTGATACCATCTTTGTCACAATATAAGCCTAGGGCCTAGATGTGACCAGCGAATGAGGAACCTAAAGGGACCCCAAATAAGCCTTATAGCATATCATTACACATAATTGGTCGTGGAAGAAATCAAAATAATGATAATAGGAAAGCATAAACTAAGGAAATTGGGACTAAGGGTAAACTTTCATATTGTAACATCAAGAAAACAAAAGAGTCAAGGCTCAAGCATTGATACATAACATATCCAACAACACCTCTACTACATAGATAAGAGTAGGGGTCAAGACAAGCAACTGGACTCACCCTCATAGTCAATACATAACCAAAGAATGATAGTGTTAATGCATAGCAAGAGATCATAAGCAACGTCCCCGCAATGGAGGACTTACCAACATTACATAACCAAAGAATGATATGAGAATTCAAGGTTTATGAAGGATTTTTGGTGGATACAATTAGATCCAAAATAAAGTGTAAAGAATAACTATTTTAGTGATTTTTAACAAAAGGGCATTTATTAAAATAGTGAGTGAAACAACAAATGCAAAAAAAGGCGGGGAGTGGTGGATTTCTTTGGAGATGAAATATGGAAAAAAAAATTCTCTTTATCTGTAAGGATTTGATATTCGAAGGAATTAGAATATTTTCGGAGAATGATTTACATATCTTTTTCTTTATCTTTTTTGGAGATAAGTATCAAAAACACACCTAAACTATCCCTTTCTTTGAGTTTCATACCTAAACTATTGGGAGTGTGACTTTCATATCTAAACTATCACTTATTAGTTTTAGAAACACATATCAATGGTATGTGTGATACACTTTTTATTTTATTGGAGAAAACCTTGCCACATGGCATGTAACATTGGTAAAAATTTAAATAAAATATTAATATTATTTAAAAGTAAAATTAAAATATAAATATTCCTCCAAACAAATAAAATTTAAAATATTTTCTCACCTACTCTACTACCCACACCCCCGTACCCCTCACCCACACCCCAACAATCTCTGCCCCTTTTTGTTGAATATATTTTATAAATTATTTTTTAAAATGTTCAAACTTCGGGCCTACTCCACTACTACCTAAAAAGAAATTAATATTTTTATAAATAAATAAAATTCTATCTTACATGCATCTAATCCTTCGATCCTAATTTATTTTTATCGTTCTTTAATCTTTTTAAATTTGTTTATAGATATGTACCAATATTTTTAGAAATATATTTTTTCTACTTGTTTACCATATAACAAAAATAAAAATTTATTTTAAAAAATCTGGTGGAAAATAACAAATAATTTTCTAAAAATAATAAAAAAACTAAAGCGAAGGATTAAGTGGGTAGCATAAAATTATTTTTTCTAAAAAAATTATTATTTTAAAAGGGAGATGAAGTAAGAAATTTTTTTAAAAATTTTTTATAATTTTTATCCCGGAGGGGGGGGGGAGGTGGTATGGTGAGAGGAAGTGGTGGGGTGGGTAATTTTTTGAAATAATAATACTTTTAATATTTAATTATAACTAACACTATAATTTATTTATTTTTTGCCAAGGTGGAATGTTTTGTCCATGTAGAGTGTGATGTGACTTTTTTTATCTAATAAAAGAGAGAATATAGTACACACAGGAAGCTTGTAGTGGAGAAGAACAAATTGTAGGAAAGAAAAATAGAGATGAGACAGTTGAATTGAATGTTTGCAGAGAAAGATTTTTCTAGACATATTTTTCATACGTTAATAGCCTTTTTTATAGGCTTACAGGAATCATATTCCAACTAAATCACTATCATAGTTCTACTAAACCACTTCCCTTAAACTCTAGGAAACAAACTATGCACTAGTACTTAAATAAACGACTTGAATAAATAATAAAGTAACAACTAACAGCTAGAAAATAGGTACAGCAAGACTTTGTCAAACTAAATAAAATAGGCTAATTTTATACAATTTCAATAGCCCCTCTCGACATCAACTCTTGTCTTAGTCATGCCTAGCTGCTGACAAAAGTTTTCCAACTTATTAGCACTTAATCCTTTTGTGAACAAGTCAGCAATCTGTTGCTCTATTTTTTATGCTCCAACTCAGTGTCTTCTGTAACACCTTCTCTCTGATGAAGTGGTAATGTATTTCTACATGCTTAGTACTTGTATGAAAAACTAGATTTCCAGCCAAACTTATTGCTGGTAGGCTGTCACAGTACACGAGAAATGCACAGCCAACTATTTGATATAAATCCTCCATCAACCACATAAGCCATGTACCCAATACTCTATTTCTTTTGTTGTCAAAGACATTGTTGGTTGCCTTTTGCTACACCAATAAATCGCTATATCTCCAAGCTTAAAAACAAAGCCAGTGGTTGAATGACGAGTATCATGATCTCCTACAAAGTCAGAGTTGTAGTAACCAGCAAACTTACATTCTTCACCTTTCTTATACAAAAGACCATAATCAATTATGCTTTTAACATATCTTATCAGTCGCCGAACAACCTCCATATGGTGCTTCTTTAGATTATGCATGTAGTGACTTACACCAACTGCAAAAGAAATATCAAGCTAAGTTTGAGTTAAATAAATCTGACTTCCTACCAATTGTCGATACATTGTCACATCTTCTAAATCTTTTCCTTCATGTGCACACATCTTGGCATTTGGTTCGATTGGAGTAGCAATTGGCTTGTAGTCCAACATTCCAAATTTCTTCAACAAGTCTCTGGAATACTTTTGTTGATAGATAAAGATTCCTCCTTGAGTACCATCAACCTTTAGACCAACAAATGATTAAGTTGTCCAAGTTATTTCATATGAAATCAGACAGATAAATTTTACTTTATTTGAGAAATTTCTTCTTCATCATCACCTATTACAATCAAATCATCAGCACATGTTACAATCAAATCATCAGCACTATAGCTAACTTCCCCCCATCGACTTTGATAAACAAACTTGAAACTACAGATTTAATTAAATAACCACTTTGAGTTAAAAATTCATCAATTTTACCGTACCAAGCCCTTGGCAATTGCTTTATTCCATAGAGTGTATTCCTGTAACACTCCACATCTTACAAGTACTAGTTCTATACAAATGAAACATGACATGGTTTGATTCAAATTAGTGTCCATTTTTAAAAGTTCTTGCATCTCATATTAGAGGGCGATATGTATGTCTAACCCTTAAAAGGGTCGAGTGTATACAAGTTTTATGTCAAATTGAGGAGATCAAGGCCCTAACAAAAGTGAGAGAATTGAGGTGCTTGTAGGACTTAGGAAGCTTTCAGGTGAGTCACCTACTTGTTTAGCTTAAATTTGCTAGCTAGACGGAGACGAGGCCGACTTCTAATCTGTCCAAGTTCGATTATGAATAAAGTCCGTGTTAAGGGTGTGACTTTAGCCCATGTTTTAGCATCATAAATGGACTATATTTACAGTACACAAAGGATATACAAAGATTGCAAAGACATTACAATTCCTTTGATAATTCAGGACCAATCTAACTAAGAGAAAGGGGAAAATGGGCAGTAAAGGCCCATCAATTTGGAGCCCCTTAAGGCATAAGTGAAAGGGCTAAAATAGTACATTAATAACTTGAAAAAACAAGGCTTATAATGGAAAAGTAAGTCGGCCAATTGCTCCTTTAAGAGGGGCTTATAAGCATCTCACTCAAGTCATTTAACTTGAACAAAAAAACCAAATAGTTTTTCCAAGTTCTCTCTCAACTCTTTCTTGACTTTACAAGCAGCCACAAGAGACTTTTATGCTTCTTGGAGAAGCCCTACACCTTGATGGTAATGGTAAGTAAGAATACTCATGTGTTTAGTATGATTTTCTTTTGTATAACAAGAAGCTAGGTTGGTTATCTTTATGCTGAAATTTTTGGACATCATGTATCCTAAGGATTGTTGTGCACTTTTCTTAGGATTGTTGTGCACTTTTCTTGTTGATTAAAAGACTTTTCTCTTCTTGGTTGGCTGGATTACAAAGTAAAGTTTATATTTTTAACAAGCTTTATTTTTGTAGTAATATGACAAGGATGCTGCACCATTGTTACAGTCCACAAAAAAGAATTTGTTTTCGATATCATAAGTGTGCTCTTAATAGGAACTTGTGTGCTGATAATCGAAGATTGTTGTTTCATGTTCTCAATGTACTTTAGAAGTATATTTGCACTATTTTAGGACTATTTTTATGTGTATATTGTTTAGGACTATTTGGTCAAATTTGGAACAGATTTGGGATTGTTGACATTGAAATATAACAAGACGACATAATGTTAAGCCGCCTAGTTATGTGTTGTATAGAATTGGTACATGTTGTGCTTGTGGACTGTTGTTGTCACACCCCTCCCTGGGGTCGTGACCAGTGCCCGATAGGGGTACGTAAACACATACTAAGCCGAATTCCTTTATAAACATAGCCTGGAATTCTACCAAAATTTCGGCAGAGTTTCCTCT
>JAOTQR010047605.1:2878-14849 GCA_025774065.1 Solanum ossicruentum
AAATTGTTTTTGTGTTCCGGTGTGTAAGGGAAAAAATTTTCCCCCCCCCCCCCCCCCCAGCTAGTATATGTAGTAGTTAGTACATTACTTGATGAAGGATCTAACATTCTGGATGCCCTTCTTATTTGATGACCAACTATGGATGAACTTCTAATGCAATTGCTAAAAGGAAAACAACATGTGCATCATTTATTATACACATACATAAAAAAATCCATTCTTATATACAATGTGATATTTGAATGAATGAGGTTCAAATGAATATCCTTATGCTTTTTGATTTTGTCACGATCCAAGCCTAAGGCCTAGATGTGACACAGCGAATGGAAAGTCTAGAGACAATCCATACAAGCCTCTTAGCATATCATGTCCACATCCTTGATTGTGGAAGCAAAGTAAAACAATAACAAGAGTTACTTATTTAAAATGGAATTTGTACTAAGGGAAGTCTTTTATAATCATAAAAATATAAGAGTCGAGCTCATAAGCATATAGAAACATAGTATCCAACAACACCTCTACTTAAGAATGGAGCGAGGGCCAAGACACTTCCCGTGCTCACCCCCATGATAATAAGTACCCAACATAAAGAAGAAGTCTCAACATAGCATGAATAAAATAGATATTGTCCTCAGAGTTGAGGGCTCACCAAAGCTTTCTTCAAAGAACCGAACTAGCCACGTGGAGGAGGATGATCAATAGGAGCTCCGGTCCCAACATGGTAATATTATGTAGGCATAGAGTATGCATTAGTACTTGGAATGTACTATTTATATGGGGTGAAATGCATCAAAGACATGAGCCATAATATTAAAAATGCATAATTATAATCAACGGATGTATAATCTCAATATGACATGCATGATCAGTGTTTGTAATAAAACATTCTTGTAAAATATTTAACTTGCATAATATATCATACATATGTGGGAGGAGACCTTAACTGACATAGACCAAGCGAGGTACTACTTGAAATCCAAGGCATGACACCCCTTTGGTGAGGTGATGAGTCATGACACCGCCTTGATATGGTGACCAGGCATTATAACCCCCTGTGAAGTGTGGTCTATGTGCCAAGGTAAACCAAAATGATAGCATGACAAGAAGAACTAGATGGATCCACTAGTAAAGCCCATTGAGGGAAATAATATTATCCTGTGGTGGCAAATAGTTTAAAGACTAATAACTTTATATAAGGATTCCTTGAGTCGATCCCCTATCTTAAGCCTCAATCACTGCTAAGTCTAATCCTACGGAATAATTGAATTAATCATAGTTTAATCATAATATGAATAACTTGTAAGAGAAATGATAACTTGACATAAGTGGCTCATTACATGTTTGACCTCCTCCAGTGAGCTTACTCGAACTTGAATATGAGGGTAAAATAATAATCATGTTTGACCCCTCAACCTGACATGAAAAGCTCACAAGAGGATAAAATCTTGAAATAGTGTTGAACTTGTCACCTGTAAAACCATAGATATCTTTCATGAATTAAACACATACTTGTAAGCCCTTAATCATCATGAAATCACTTGACTTTAAATCATGTAATAGTTCATTAACAACTTGATAATTCTTGTCATATAATTTCATCAATCACATGGTGGATTCATGATACTTGTTCAAAATCATGTAACTCAAGAGTAAATCAACAAGAGTAAACACAATTTCAATCAACCTACCAATATTATAGTAAAACCCTCATTTAGGGTATCTTGAAATTCATCTAAGAATTCACAATAGTTCATCGTTTTCATAGTTCTCATCATGCATAACTTCAATAGAATTAAATCAACTCATGGCATGAGATTAAAATAGATATTCATGCATAATCAATCAATACTTGATAAACCCTAATATAGTTTACATTCATATTTCATAATAAGAGATACTCATAGATAATACAACTTAAAATCATGCAATTTTCATAGAAAGAGAAGGTCGGGCTCCATGGGTGAAAGAACCCATGGATGAAGACCCACATACCTTAAACCTTGAATTTCTTGGAATGAACTTAATGGGGACTTGAATCTTGAGATGGGGTTCTTGAGTTCCAAAATTGAGCTTGAAATCCTTGATTTTGAATGAGAGATTTGATAAAGTCTTGGAGATGTTTTAGAGAGGGTTTTGTGAATTCTAGAGTTGAAAAATGGCTAAGCATGAAAGATTTCACATTTAAATGGGCATTAGTTTATGACCCCAATGCCATCGAACTAAGTTGGGAAAATAGGGAACGAAATGCAATGGTCCACGCCCCTGGCGCGACGTAGACCAAACGTGGAACACAAGTTACACAGTGGCTAGCCGCAGGTGTGTCGCGGCTTGGGCGCGGATGGCCACTAGAAACCAAAAATTAGCAAAATTTATTTTTTTTATGGGTCTTCTAAAACCCAAGTTTTACTTATTTCCTACTCAATTTTTCTCCCTGATTAAGAATATGAAGTTGGATTTTTGAAATCACACAAGGAATTTGAGATATATAGAAACTACAATTATAAGACATTTCGAAGCACATGAGGGGTGTTCTGAATATCTCTTCCTTGGGAACATTCGTTCCCAAATGTCAAACAGATATGCATAAGAGAAGTAAATAAAAACTATGTTTGGCAAGAAAGGGAAATTGAGCCCTCTTCGGAACAAGACTTTTGTCTAGTTTGAGGCATCTTCAAGTAATGTTGATGATTGGATTTACTTGAAGGTCTCACCCATGAATTATGGTCCTCCATCAAATCAACTTTCTTAAGTCATCAATATTAGTCATACACAACCTACCTTGGTACCTAAGAGCACCATCTCCCCCTTGGGAGAAAACCTCCACTTTACCATCCTTCACCAAAACCTTCAACTCCAGCAACGCGGGGTCAAGGTCTTGTTTTAAGTTGATTTCCTCAATCAAAGAAGATTTGGGACCATCAACAACCACTGCACCACCCTTATCAACTTCGTTCAATGTAACCCCCAACCTAGCTAACGAATGAACTTCTCTAGCCACCTCTTTGATACCAACATCAATATGAGCTAGTCTACCTATGGACACTCTACTTATAGCATCGGCCATAACATTAGCTTTGCCAGGATGATAGTGCACACTTATGTTATAATCCCTAAGGAGTTCTAGCCACCTTCTTTGCCTCAAGCTAAGATCTTTTTATGAGAAAACATATTAGAGACTCTTGTGGTTGGTAAACACATATACGTGAACCCCATAAAAGTAATGATGCCAAATTTTCAAAGCAAACACCATGACCACCAATTCAAGATCATAGGTGGGACAATTTCGCTTATGCACCTTAAGTTGTCTAGAGGCATATGCTATAACTTTGCCATTTTGCATTAAAACACACCCTAAACAAATTCTTGGGCCAATATAATAAACCACAAATCCTTCTGGTAAAGCCAAATTAGGAGCAGAGATAAACTTGTCTTTCAAAGTTTGAAAACTCTATTCAGTTTCATCGATCCAAACAAATGTTTCCTTCTTTTGGGTCACCTTTTTTATAAGGGAAGCAATAGAAGAGAAACCATTCACAAACCTCCAGTAGTAACCCGCTAAACCTAAGAAACTCCTAATATCCATCGAAGTCGAAGGCCTAGGATATTCTGCTTAGGGTCCACTTTAATTCCATCATTCGACATCATATTCCCTAAGAATCAACCTCTTTCAACCAAAAATCACACTTTAAATATTTAGCAAACAACCTCTCATCCCTCAAGATTCGCAACACTACCTTCAAATGATTCACATATTCTTCTTCACTCTGAGAATAAATCAATATATCATCAATAAAGACTACCAAAAACATATAAATGTAGGGTTTAAAGACCTTATTTATTAGATCTAAATATAGTCAGTGCATTAGTCAAGAGAAAAGACATTACAACAAATTCAAAATGCCTATACCTAGTCCGAAAAGCCATCCTGGGTATATTTCACTCCCTCACTCTCACTTAGTCATATAGGACCGAAGATCAATCTTAGAAAAGTGACTAGCCCCTTGTAGTTGATCAAGACGGTCATCACTTCTTGGTAGAGGATACTTGTTTTTTATAGTGACTCTATTGAGTTGACCATAATCAATCCACATTCTAATAGAACCATGCTTTTTCTTTATAAACAACACTGGTGCACCCCAAGGTAACTTGCTAGGCCTTCTGAAACCCTTCTCTAACAAATCCCTCAATTAATCCTTCAACTCTGCTTGGCCACATGGTAAGGGTGAATAAAAATGGGTTATGTATCGGGGAGGAGGTCTTTACCGAAGTCTATTTCCCTTTTGGGAGGAACACCGAGAATCTCATTGGGAAAGACATCAAGAAACTCCTTGACCGTCAGAATTGACTAAATAGGAAGGACATTAGACTCAACATCCCTAACCCTTACAAGGTGGTAAATGCAACTCATAGAAATCAATTTTGAGCTTTAAGACAAGAAAAAGGAATCTACCCTTGACCACCATATTACAACTTTCCCATTCAAGGAAGGGTTCATTAGGGAATTGGAATCTAACTTTATATGTCCTATAATAAATAGAAGCATAATATGCATGTAAAATAATCCATCCCAAGAATAATATCAAAATCTCCCATAACAAGTTTAACAAAAACAAAAGGCAAGACTTTATGCAATATGGACAGGCGACAATCACTATAGACTCTTTTAGTAATAATGGACCCACCAACGGGGATAGATACTTCAAAATGGACCACCATGGTTTATCCCACACTTTTGTCCCTTAGGATGGGTCATCCCACCATTGTAACTTTAGAATCTTAGGGTAGACACCCCATTATTAGCAAATCTCTTGTTCGAAGCATTGGAGGACTCTTGGCCTTGGAACTTGTGACCTTGTTGAAACCAACAACCCTTAGAACCTTGATAAACACACTCATACCAAGCCCTCTTAGACTCCCCACTTCTCCTCTTTCTAAGTTTTTCACCCTCAAGTTGTTCGACATATGTCATGAGCCGAGACAACTCCATATCACTCATTAATATAGTTGTACAACACTCTTCATTTACCAAGTCGGATGCCCCTGACACAAATGAAATGCCCAAAAAGGGTCCAAAAAATGTGCTTCAGAAATGCCTATAATCGTAATTTCCATATATCTCAAACTTCGTGCTTGATATCAAAAATTTGACTTCATATTCGTGATCAGGGGACAAAATTGAGTGGGGAATGGGATAACCCCAATTTTAGAGGACCCGTAGCGAAAAATAATTTTTGAAAGAATTTGATTTCCAGAGGCGATCTGCGCCCTGGCTGCCATGCGCCAAGGGCTCGGATTAGTGTTAGTTTTTCCTAAAAATATTTTTTCATCCCAAGGGCCTTGGGGCATATCCCTATGCCCACTTATGGGTGAAAACACCTACACTTGGCCATTTTTCAAATCTATATCACTCAAGACCCTTTCAAAACCCTCTCTAACACTTAACCAAATATTTCATCCAAATCCAAGTGTCTCAAGCATAATTCGGGATCTCAAGAACTCCATTCAAGCTTCAAGACTCCTTCAAATCTACATCAAGAAAACCAAGTTTAAGGTATGTGGGTTTCATCCATGTAGTCTAACCTTTTTTTTAATGAAAATTGCATGTTTTCAAGTTGTATTACTTATGAGTGTTACTTATTATGGATTATGATTATACATTATGTTGGGCTTTTATGAAATGTTGATTGGAAACACATGTGAACCTATTTTAAGCTTATATGATAAGATGGTTGTCTATTGTGACTATGCATATTATGAGCTATGAAACTATTATTTATTATGAGATTTGATGATGGACTTTAAGGTATGTTACATGACGGTTCTTGCTATGTATTGGTGGGTTGATTTACATTGAGTTTTCTCATATTATTTTACTATTGAATTGCATGATTTTGAACTAGCATTACATGCCCACTAAGTATTTATAAAATGTCTTGACAAGGATTCTCCAGTTATTGATGGTCTACTACATGGTAAATAAGTTAAGTGACTTTATGATGATCAGGGGATTATATGTATGTATTAAATTCATGAAACATATCTATAAAGTTGCAAGTTGACCATACATTGTTGGGGGTGAAATACCCAATCACCTTTTTAAGGGGGTAACATGCCTCAACCACCTTGTCAGGGGGTGACATGCCCATACTGCCATATTGAGGGGTAGATACATTGAGCACCTTGTCAGGGGGTGACATGACCATACTATCATATTGGTAGATACCTTTACCACCTTGTCAGGGGGGTGACATCCCCATACTACTATTTTGAGGGTAGATATCTCGACCACCTCCCCGAGGCGGTGACATGCCATGGATTCCAAGTAGTATTTGTTTGGTCTATGAGTGTGGTCTCTTCCCACACATGTAATCTATATTTGCAAGTTATATGATTTACAAGCACGTTTTACCTCAAGCATATATCATGAATATCATATTGATATTATACCTATCCATTACTTATGACTACGCATTTTGACTATGTTGGCTTATATCTTATTACATGACATCCTACATACTTAGTACATTCAAACATACTAACACATACTCTATGCCTAAATAATGTTACCATATAGGAACCAGAGCACCTCTTGATCATCCCCCACGTAGCTAGATCGGTGCTTTGGGATATAAGCTTTGGTGAGTCCTCATGTATGGAGCACTAGCTATGCTAATCTTACTTTTGATGTCTCTTTATGCTAAACATTTGATACTATGAGGGTGAGCCTGAAATATGTCTTGGCCCCCGCTACAATCTATGATAGAGGCATTGTTAGAACAATTGTATACTTATACTTTGAGATTTGACTCTTTTATGCTTTATAAATATCAAGACTTCCCTTAGTCCCTTTTCCTTTATTTATATTTCTTATTGTTGTTATTTTGCTTCCACAACCAAGGATGTGTGAATGATATGCTAAGAGGCTTGTTTGGGTTCCCTTTGGGTTCCCATTCGTCTTGTCACATCTAGACCCTAGGCTTGGATCGTGACAAAAAACTTGTTCATCCTTGATCTAGGGTCGACAATCAAATAAGGAGCATACTTTGAGAGCTTGTTTAACTTAAGGGCATACTCCCTTACACTCATGGAACCTTGCTTAAGATTCATGAACTCCATCATTTTGGCCTCTTTCAAGTCAATAGGGAAGAACTGGTTGCGGAAGGCGGCTTTGAACTCCTCCCAAGTAATAACATCATCGTTTCTTCTTTCCAATTTCCCTTGAGAAAACCAAATTTGGGCCACACCTTTGAGTTGGTAGGCTGCTAATTCCACCTTCTCCTCCAAGTTTACCCCTATGATAGACAGCACCTTATACACCTAAAACACCTTGAAAAAGTGCCTCAAAAATGCCCATAATTATAATTTTCATATATTTTAAAATATGTGCATGATATCAAAAATTCGATATTATATTCTTGATCAAGAGGCAAAATTGAGTGGGAAATAGGTATAAATCGGACTTTAGAAAGCCCGTAGCGAAAAATGATTTTGGCCAAAGTTGCAATTTCTAGAAATTGTTCGGGACGGCTCTGCGGCGCTGACCTGTGGTTGAGCAATGTTGTGACTTCCTTAATTTTTCAATTTAGACCTAACACATTGGGGTCTTGCCCTTTTATGCGTAAAACACTTATACTTAGCCATTTTTCAACTCTATATCACTCAAGACACTGTCAAAACTCTCTCTAACACTTAATCAAATATTTCACCCAAATTCTAGTGTCTCGACCTTAATTCCATATCTCAAGAACTTCATTCAAGCTTCAAGTTCTCATTCAAATCTACATCAAGAAAATCCCCAAATTTGAGTTATGTGGGTTTCAACAATTGGGTCCTTTCACCCATGTGACCAAACTTCCTTTTTATAAAAATGGCATATTTTCAAGTTGTATTATTTATGAGTATTACTTATTATGAATTATGATTATAGATTATATTGGGGTTTTATAAAATGATGGTTTGAAACACATGTCTACCTATTTTAAGCATATACTATGAGATGATTTGTCTATTGTGACTATGCATGTTTTCAACTATGAAGCTATAATTTATTATCAGATTTGATGAGGGATTTCAAGCTATCTTGCATAAGGGTTTTACTATATCTTGGTGTGTTGATTCACATTGAGTTTTCTCACATGATTTCACTCTTTAATTGTATGATCTTGAACTAGCATTACACATCTGCCAAGTGTTTTATAAAATGTCTTTACATGAATTCTCAAGTTATTGATGATCTATTTTATGGTTTACAAGCCAAGTGACTCTGTGATGATTAAGGAAATGTATATACGTATTGAGTTCATGAAAAGTATCTATAGTGTTGCAAGTTGTACATACATTTTTGAGGGGGTGAGATGCCTCAACCCCTATGATGGGGGGTGTTATACCATCTACCTTGTTGAGGGGTATGTACCTTGACCACTATGATGGGGGATATAATGCCTATCTACCTTATTGAGGGGTATGTACCTCAATCACCTTCCAAGGGGGTGGCATGCCCATCTACCTTATTGAGGGGTATGCACCTTGACTACTATGATGGGGGTGGTATGCCCCTCTACATTGTTGGGGGGTATGTACCTCAATCACCTTCCAAGAGGGTGGTATGCCTTGGAGTTCACGTAAAGCTTTCTTAGGCTATATAGATATGGTCTCTTACTACACATGTATTATATTCTATACAAGCATATGACCTACAAGCATATTTTACTTCAAACATTGATGATGCATGCCATATTGCTATTATACTTAGCCATTGCTTATGATTATGTATTTTGACTATGTTGGCTATGTCTTGTTGTATTACATCCTACATACTTGGTACATTCAAACGTACTAATGCATACTCTATGCCTGTATGATGTTACCATGTAGGAACTAGAGCTCTTTATGATCATCCTCCACAAGGATAATTTTGGCATCTTGAAGATAAGCTTTTGGTAAGTCCTTAAATTCTAGGACACTAGCTATGCTACTCTTGCTTTTGTAATCTCTTTATGTTGAACATTTGATACTACGATGGTGAGCCCGAAAAATGTCTTGGCCCCCGCCCAATCTATGCTAGAGGTGTTGTTGGAACAATTGATGTAATTATGTTATGATCTTGACTCTTGAATGTTTTATAATTATCCAAGACTTCCCTTAGTCTCATTTCCCTTCTTTATATCTCTTGTTGTTGATGTTTTGCTTCCGTAACCAAGGATGTATTATTGATATGCTAAGAGGCTTGTTTGGGATTCCTTTTGGTTCGCCATTCACCGTGTCACATCTAGGAGCTAGGCTTGGGTCGTGACAATACCTTATCAATGAACTCTTAGGGGTCTTCATCCACGTTGGACACATGACACTTCAGAGGGTTCCTTCTTATGAAATCCCTAACCCTCGATGGTGGAGTAGGTGCATGAGAACCTTGGGCTCCTAGGTTCGTTTTGTTGCATAGAATGGGACAACATAGTGATGGCTTTCCAGAACTCATCATAGGCTAGCCCTCCATATTGAGAAGCTTAAGGAGCAGGAGGGGTCGGTTGCTCCTCGAGTGTAGGGGCACTCCTTTGGTCTTCCTCTTGGTAGCGACATGATCTACAATAGAAAAGGAGCATTCATTTCGGGGGAAAGCCTTGACTTTATATTTAAAGCACAAAACGAATCATGAAGAAGTGGAACATTTCCTAAAATGCCTCGTAGCCTCCTATTCATAGTTGTGGTGCGCTTCACAACCATGAATTAGACTCTACTTGTTATGGTGTGTTGGATTTCCTAGGACCATTAATAACCTTGTGCTCTGATATCAAGCTTGTCACGACCCAAGCCTAGGGCCTAGATGTGATATGGCGAATCGGAAGCCCGAAGACAATCCAAACAAGCCTCTTAGCATATCATGTACACATCCTTTGTTGCAGAAGCAAAGTAAAACAATAACAAGAGTCACTTATTCAAAAGGGAGGCGGGACTAAGGTAAGTC
Organism: Solanum ossicruentum; assembly: GCA_025774065.1. Taxonomy (NCBI): domain Eukaryota; kingdom Viridiplantae; phylum Streptophyta; class Magnoliopsida; order Solanales; family Solanaceae; genus Solanum; species Solanum ossicruentum. The sequence goes on from JAOTQR010047605.1 coordinate 12,840, forward strand.
TTTCATAATCACAAAAACATAGGAAGAGTCGACCTCATAAGCATATACAAACATGGTATCCAACAAACCTCTACTTAAGAATGGAGCGGGGACCAAGACACTTCTCGAGTTCACCCTATCGATAATAACTATCCAACATAAAGAATAAGTCTCAACATAGTATGAATAAAATATATGTTATCCTTAGCATTGAGGACTCCTCAAAGCTTTCTTCAAAGAACCGAACTAGCTACATGGAGGAGGACGATCGATAGGAGTTTCGGTCCCTACATTGTAATATCATGTAGGTATAGAGTATGCATTAGTACTTGGAATGTACTAAGTATGCAAGGTGCAATGAATCAAAGACATGATCCATAATATTCAAAATGCATAATCGTAATTAATAGATATATAATCTAGGTATGACATATATGATCAATATTTGTAATAAAACATGCTTGTAAAATATTTAACTTGCATAATATATCATACATATATGGGAGGAGACCTTAACCAACATAGACCAAGCAAGCTACTACTTGAAATCCAAGGCATGACACCCCCTCGATGAGGTGACTGGGCATGAAACCCCCTAGTGAAGTGTGATATACTTGCCAAGGTAAACCAAAATGATAACATGATAACATGAACTAGATGGATCCACTACTAAAGCCCATTTAGGGAAATAATTTCAACCTATGGTGGCACATAGTTTAGCGACTAGAGATATTATATAAGGGACCCCTTGAGTCAAGCCCCCATCTTAAGCCTCAATCTGTTCTCAGTCTAATCCCATGGAATACTTGAAATAATCATACTTTAATCATACTATGAATAACTTGTAAGAGACATGATAACTCAACATGAGTAGCTCATTACATGTTTGACCTCTTCTAGTGAGCTTACTTGAACTTAAGTATGAGGGTAAAATAATAATCACGCTTGACCCCTCAACTTCACATGATAGCTTACAAGAGGATATAATCTTGAAATAGGGCTAAACTTGTTACTTATAAAATCATAGATATCTTTCATGAAGCCCTTAAACATCATGAAATCACTTGACTTGTAAATCATATAATAGTTCATCAACAACTTGAGAATTTTTGTCAAGTAATTTCATCAAACACGTGGTAGGTTCATGAAACTTGTTCAAAATCAAGAAACTCAAGAGTAAAACAAGAAGAGTAAACTCAATTTAAATCAACCCACCAATATTATAGTAAAACCCTCTTTTAGGGTATCTTGAAATTCATCTCAAAATTCATAATAGTTCATAGTTTTCATAGTTTACATCATGCATAACTTCAATAGATTTAAACCAACTCATGGTATGAGATAAAAGAGATATACATGCATTATCAATCAATACATGATAAATCTCAATATAATTTACGTTCGTAATTCATAATAAGAGATACAGATACATAATACAACTTGAAATCATGCAATTTTCTTAAAAAGAGAAGGTTGGGCTCCATCGGTGACATTATGAGCCCAATAATATTTTTACTAGAGAAATTATTTTTGTCAATAAAATTTAGAAGAATACTTAGTTTTCCAACTCAACTTTTATTTTTAATAACAAGTTTGGTACCAATTTGACGCTCACTTGGACATACTTATCCCGCAACCTTAATTTCCTTCCTCATATTGACAAATAATTACCTATATGAACCATAATCACGAGTAAGTTTACTTAGGGGTCATAACGTAGATCACATTCACATAGAAGTGTCAAACTTGGTCGAAATTCGTAATCAAGCTAGGAATATAGGAAATAGAATAACTTGGGGAAAATCATATTGGAACCTAGTCATGCTGGCCATAAGGATATGCTTTTCATGCTTTTCATACTTATTTTTTCATACTTACAAACTGGATCGAACCAAGGAAAAGGAAATCCTAGACACTTGTTCATTCCAAGAATCGGAACCTTTATACAACATTCTCATGTCATTAGATAGAAAGTTTTACATACCTTCCTTCTATTCCAAGTTGATCCGACGCCAAGCAAACCAATTATTC
>JAOTQR010047625.1:0-14846 GCA_025774065.1 Solanum ossicruentum
AGATGGTATATCCTCAATTTAACTCCAACACATATACACTATCAACCCTCTTAAGCATTTAGACTCACATATCGCCCTCTAACACAAGATCCAAGCACATTCAAGAATTGATGCAAATTTAACCAAACCATAACATGATTTATTTAAATAGCATTAGTACATATAAAACGTGGGGTGTTACAATCATGATCCAATATAATGGACAAAGGAACCCCATGCAACCTTACAAATTCATGAATGTACAATATAGCATAATTTTCAGCCACATATATAGTCTTAGTTGGTAGAAAATGAGCCGATTTCATCATCCTATTGACTACAAACCATATGGAATCAAAACCCTTTCTAGTCTTGGGCACCCCAACTACAAAATCCATATTAATCTCTTCCCACTTCCATGTAAGAATCTCTATGCCTTGGGCTAGGCCGCCTGGCCTTTGATGTTCAGTTATGACTTGTTGGCAACTATGACAACTGGATACAAATTTGGCAACGTCTCTCTTTATACTTCCCCACCAATACACCTCTCTCAAATCTCTGTGCATCTTAGTAGAAGCGGGGTGAATAGAATAGGAAGAACAGTAAGCCTCATTAAGAACCTTTTCTCTCCATCAACACAAGGAACACCTAATCTACCTTGGTATTTAAGGGTACCATCTCCCCCTTGGGAGAAAAACCTCCACCTTACCATCTTTCACTAATGTTGTCAATTCTAACAAAGTGTGGTCAAGATCTTGCTTAGCTTTCAGCCCCTCAACCAATGAAGATTTAGAGCTATCAACAAAATCAACACACAATTATCAACCTCTTCCATCATAATTCCCAATCTAATCAACAGATCGACCTTCCTAGCCACTCCTTTGCCACCATCATTAACATGAGCTAGGCTACCCATAGACATCCTTCTCAAAGCATCCGCCACCACATTAGCCTTACAGGGATGCTAACGCACATTCATATCATAATCCTTAAGAAGTTCTAATTACCTTCTTTGTTTCAAGATAAGATCCTTTGGATGAACACCCATTGGATAGTCAATATATACATAAAAGAAAGTTAGTCTAAGGACATAGCATGAGGTCATAAGCATAGTCACCGGAATGGACGACTCACCAACAAGCTTGAGAGAAATCGTACTAGCCACGTTGAGGGAGATGCTCAAGCGGGGCACCAGTTCCTACATAGTGATATCATGTAGGCATAGAGTATATATTAGTATGTTTGAAATTACTATGTATGTAGGATGCAATGCAAATAGTTATAAGTACCATAAGCAAAATGCTTAACATAGACGAGGGGTAAGCATGTAGAAACATGGCATGTATGAATGATGCTTGGGGTTATCATACTTATATAGAACATAATACATGTGCAAGGAGCGACCATTGTTAGTGTATATCCAAGGCCTACCACCCCCTTGGAGAGGTGAATAAGGTATGAACCCCTCAATAGGTTGATGAGGTATAAACCCCCCAACAAGGTTGATAAAGCATAAACCCCCCAATAAGGTTGATGGAGTACACCCCCCCTCCAAAAAAGGTTATCAAGGTACAAACCCCTCGATATAGTTGCACCGGCCTACCACCTCCCGAGAGATGCAATTGAGGTACAATATCTCAACAAGGTTACTCGGGCCTACAAACCCCTGAGTGAGGCTTGGTCAATTCCCAACACTATAGAGATAATGAGTCATATACATACATTACTTTCGTCATCATATAGTCATTTGGTGTGCTATCAAAAGGCAACACATTTGGTGCCTAAAATAAGGAATTTTACGAGTTCTTAATATGACATTTAATTATTTTTATGTGTTTTTGAATTGACATTGCAGTAAAGATGGGTTTGCACTATTTTGAAAGAAAATTGTAGATTTAGCTAAAGTGCACAACATATGCATCATCCTAAAGTTGTAGCCCAAGCAACGAGTCATAGGGTGCTATCATAGGAAGAAACAAACAACAAAAATTAGAAATCTGCTAAGTGGAGGTCAGCCCTGCGAGGCCAATCTACAAGTCATAAGTCTCACTACGTCTCATATAGGTGTGTTCGTAGTAAGAAGCATAGAGTTAAAAGTTTGGAGCAAGAACTGAAGTCCTAGACGACGAGAGGAGCGTATGACTTATAGCCCAAGCAACGACTCATACTAGTGGCCGTAACAGTTAAGTCTGAAATGCCAAGTGCCTACTATGATGTCACGCCTAAAGTCCCATTAAGGCGGACTAGAACCCATTGCTAATAAGGCCCGGGAGAACCAACCTATATCTATTCACTTTCTATATCTATTATGAGGGATTTCTACATTCAATATGCCTTTAAGAAAGTAGACATTGATAACAAGCCAAAAGGAAATACATATGGCTAGGCCGTTGGGGCCATATTGTCTAAAGTAGGAGACATGACCACACTTTAATTTACATAGTCTACAAGCCACTAGATAAGGAAAAGTATCTGATAAGGGCCGGGATAAGCCCCGCCTCGACCAAATATACAATAAAAAGAAAAGATATAAGCTCTAGACACACAAAGCTCTGAAGCAACCCGAAGCTTGGTAATAGGAGCTGGATGTCCTGTACTCCTACTGGGGAGATCTACTAGTACCTGTACCTACAGCATGAAATGCAGGTTCCCATAAGGGACATCACTACCAGAAAATGTACTAAATATGTAAAGCAGGAAATACTATATATAAAGTAACAACTCAAATGAAACTATACAATGGTGTAGGATAAGAGACAACCCTTAGTTGTACTGTGGGATCATGTACTTTATGTTCTTTTTATTACTTTACCTTTACTGTATAATCTGTGCACAGCATGTAATACAAATGACCAGTTGATCAGTGGTAAATCTATATTAAGATCAGCCCTGTCTAGGCTTTTCCTTTAACCCCTTGGGCTACCGCCATGATAGATCGAACCTGGCTAGGTGATTATTCCACCCCTCGGGTTACCACCCATCAACAAGCAATATACTTTATCTTTCAATTACATTTGGGATGATTCTTTTGGTGGTCATAATATTGGAAATGGAGGACTGTAGATACAGCATATGACATGTAAATAATCACAAAAGACAACACCATAATGAAAGGAGTAGGTTACACAAATAATGAAATGCATAGGAGGTAGAACAACACATGAACTTTATTTAGTAGAACGAACTTGTGTATCTTGGTATCCAAGTGTGTATGAAGATTTTAAGGTGACTATGTATGGGAGAATATGAACATGTGAAAGAGTGGAGACATGGATGGTTGTTATGTCGAAGAAGATAAGAGCCTTTATGTACCAAGGAAGAACCTAGGTTTCATGCCAAGTGATACGAAATCGAGTAGCCTTACATACCTCACTGTACGACCTCGCTATTACCTCGAGATAACCTTCTTCTTCCTCTAAATAATTATCTACAATATAGTAGGTGATAAAACTAGCATTAGCAGCCAAAAGATACATCTTTGCAGCCCAATCTTATAAAAGAATAACATATGGGCAGCAAGCGGATATTTATAAACCTGAACGTATTCTTTCAAACTTTCCACCCCTAATCGAATCTTCTAATACACAGTCTCATATAAATATTATGTGCATCCTGTTCTAGTTCCATAACAGTCTCACAATAGCCCACAAAGCAAAACAAATAACAATTCTGTGCAACATCCGAATAGGCGGCATAACGTTACGTCCCTTTGCTACATTTTGACGTCGACAATTGCAAACCTGTTTCAACTTTACCCAAACTATCCACAACACATCAAAACATTAAAAATAGCTTTAAAACATTCTAAGAATAGAACCAAAGCAGTCATTAAGGACGTGATGCAATAGCCTCCCATCCAACAGCCCACAAGTTCGTATTAAGAACACAATTGCGATATCATATAAGAACTCACTTTTGCGGTGTAAAAGTGGTGCAGCAGTGTGTATACATCATTTTAAGAACCAATACACATTAATAACAGTAGCCTGCCTTCATAACCAATCCAACCAAAAAGAGAAAAGCTTCCAAATAAACAAGAAAAATGTATAATAATCTTGGAACACATGCTGTCCAAAATTTTCAGCATATACCTAACTAGCATAGTCTCTTGTTTTTCATGAAGAAACCTTACTAACCACACAACTATAATCACTTAATTTTACCTTCAAGATTGAGGGCCTACTTAAGAACCCTAAAAGAATCCTTTGGTTACTTTACAAAGTCAAGAAAGAGTTGAGAGAAAACTTGGAGAGCAATCTGATTTTTTTTTGTTAAAGTTGAAAATGACTTATGGGAGCTATTTTAAACCCTTTTTAAAGGGGGAATTTGGCTGAGCTACTGAGGACTTTTTATCCTTAATTTACCAAGTTGGTAATACAGCACCTTGCCCCTTTCACTTGGGCCTTATTGGGTTCAAATTGGTTGGGCCTTGGCTGCCTATTTCTCCCTTTTCTCCTTACTTAGTTTTGGGCCCAATTAGTCAAGTGGGTTGTCATGTATTTTAGGCCCTTTTTTTCATTTTGGGCTATATATATTGTCCATTTACAATGGTAAAATACGAGTTAAAGTTACACCTTTAATACGGACTTCATTCATAATCGGACTTGGACAAATTCGACATCGAGCCTCGCCTCCGTTTAGCTAGCAAATGTAAGCTTAGCAAGTAGGTGACTCACCTACTAGCTACTTGAGTAATACAATCACCTCAATTCACTCACTTTGTTTAGGGTCGTGATCTCCTCAGTATGACACAAAAAATGTATAGACTCGACCCTCTTAAGAGTTAGACGCACATATCATCCTATAAGATTGGGGTGTTACATATGAAAACCCAATTATGACCCGTAGGTCACCTTATAAGTCATATCTATGTAACGTACCTGCTACCAGCTGTCTTTTGTGTTTAATTTCTAGGTTTAAATTGTAACTAGTATAAATACTTTTTGAAAAGGTTTAGACAAAAAGGGGGAGGGGAGTTGATACATTGAATATTGTAGGGAGCACTTTGAATATTCTACCTTGAATATCTTAGGGGTTTTCAAGGACTTAGTGTCGATTCTCCTTTTTAATTTGATGACCCACTTTTGAGGATTGCAAAGCACGCATTGTACTCATTCTCCATTAATCTAAGCTTGTGGTTTGCAACTTGTGGTGTTCTTGTTCGTCATTGTTCTGGGTAAACTCTCAACTATGTCATCTATTTTCATTGTTGCTGATTTTGCCTCAGCCATGAGTAGCTAAGCACCCACAACTTGGGTTTGTGGGACTTGAAATAACCTAGACTTTGTGCATTTCTTTGATTGTGGTTTTGCATGTATTATTTATTTCCCTTCATCTTGTTGTTGTTTGGTTGTGGCAAACACCAAAGCCCGCCTACTAGCACTATTTTGACCAAGGTAGTGATGAATAGGAAAACGGAAGTAAATGACAGGATTTGATTGATGCGTTCTTATCTAATGAACCAAACCTGACCAAGGGGAGATTTATTGGGACATGGGTAACAGTTAGTTGGCACAATATGGTTGCCGACCACGAGCCATGGTGAAATTTGACCTTCACCTTCACAAGATGGCTGGAAGAACCCAAGTTACCCTCCTGCATGCGAATTCTCAATTAGAGTTGTGTGATCTAGGATAATTGAGTCAATGAAATATGGGGAACACAATTCTCAAGTTGGCCCTAAATTTGAGTGTCTTCCCATATCATTAGTTTAGTTTTTATTTTTGTTCTTTAATTACAATGAAAATCCTCCATTTAAAGTTTTTAGTAATCAATGCTTGAACTTATTGGTGGTATATCTCTATAGTCAAGCCCCGTATTCCCTGTGGATTCGACTCTAACATCCGGTTAGGTTAATTACTGATAGCGACCGCTTTCTTGTTAGAACATGAACATCATGAAAAATTATGGCACCATTTTCATGGAATATGGAAAGGTTCTTGACTTAATTTCACTAGCAGTTAGTTCAAATATTGATTTCTAGATTCTCTTATATTTTACTTTTGTTTTTGTCTTCTTTTGTTTCTTTTCGGGGCATTTAAAAAAAAGATTTACAGAGTGTCCCTGATTACAACATTTGCCTTCATGTATGCCCATGTACAAGGAACCATATTATGAGGAGGACACTTGGTTTTCAGTTACTCAGATGTTGGGTTTTCAGCCCAACGTCTAATGGTCCAATCAAGGCCATTGGCGCCAAGGTCAAGGAAACCACAATTGGACCTATGGAAGAGAACATGCTTACAATGATAGCCAGGGTGGTTATTATGAGAAAAACATAAGGCCAAATGTTGACTGGAGTAGTAGAGATGGTTTCAGAAATGATCCTTATGTGCCACCACACCATCACGATGCAGGCATAAGCAACTCCAGAATTGAGGAGATGTTGATTGCCTATTGAAGAAGGCTGAGACACGGGATGAGACTCCTGGTGGAATGAGATCAGAAATTGCAAACATCAATAAAAGAAATACAATATCATTCTATGGTCATTAAACAGCTTTAGCAATAGTTTGGTCAAGTATCGACTCTACTTAATTAGCATCAGAGTGGTGTATTGCCTAGTGATACAGTGCAAAGTTATGAGGATGAAGAGCAATGTACGGAGGTTACTAGTGCATGTGGTAAGAGTACTATTGATCCTCCTGTGATGGTTATTGTAGAAGATATTCATGAGGACATAGTTGTAGATAAGGATGTGGTCGAAGGAAATGAGTGTGGCAAGGATATGGTGAATGATCCAGTTGAAGAGCCAAAAATGTACAAGCCTGTCCTTAGGCCTCCTCCTCATTTCCCTCAAAGACTTAAGAAGAGGGAGGAGAAAAGCAAGGTTAAGCACTCTCTCTCTATGTTAAAACATATATCTATCAACACTCCTCTCATCGAGCCAGTGGAGAGGATGCCCACCTTACCCTGCATAATTAGAGGTGTTGAATTCACAAGGACATTATGTGATCTAGGTGCTAGCATAAATAACAGGCAAAATCTACTACTCGTTCACCTCATATTTATACCACCACTCTTTCAGCATGATAGAGAGATGGAAAAGAAAGTAGGGGTCCAATTCATAAGTTCAAGGTGGAAGAAAAAGCAAAATTATGGAGGAGCAAGGTTTGAGAAATTGGTGAAGTCTGAGTAACTAAGTGGACTAAGTATAACCACGATAGCAAATCAAATACTACCTAGGAGGCAACCAAAGGTATGTTTTGTTTTACCCCTATATTCTCTATTTTCACTTGATTTGATGCATTGAGGATAATGCATAACTTTTTTGATGGGGTGTGGGTAGTTATGGATCTTGGTGAAGTATGAGTACTTTAGGGTCCATAACTACCCTATATTTTGATCCCAAGGTTTTCTTGCCATTTTTCTTTTTCCTTTTGTATGAGTTCATTTTCTGTTGAACCAGCATGTTATCACGACCCAAGCCTGCGGCCTAGATGTGACACTATGAAAGGGGAATGTGAAGGAACCCCAAAGAAGCCTCTCAAGTTATCATTACACATCATTGGTCCCGGAAGCATATAAAAGACATAAAGAGTAAGAATATGGGCAATAGGTCTAAGGGGAAAGATTGCACAACATCATAATCAAGAGACAAGGAGTCAAAGCTCATATCATAGATACACAGTATGTCCAACAAACACCTCTACTACATAGATAAGTGTGTGGACCAAGACAAAGCAACCGGGCTCACCCTCATAGTTGAACAGAGCTGAAAGAATAGTATCTCAATACATAATAAGTGAAACATATATAAACATTCCAACAATGGAGGACTCACCAACTAGCATGAGTAGTATTGAACTAGCCACATGGAGGACGAGGAAGATCAACTTGGTATCCGGTTCCTCCATGGTGATATCATGTAGGAAAGAATATGCGTTAGTACATTTAAATATACTAAGTATGTAGGATGCAATGCAACAAGAGATAGGCATCATAATCAAAATGCATAACAATAGGCAATAGGCATAATATAACAATATGACAGATATGGTCAATGCTTAAGTAACTTATGCTTAAATAGGATATCATATGTGTAGAAGAGACCAAGCTAGATTTCCAAAGTACAAACCCCTTGGTAGGTTGATGATGATCTCACCTATACCTGGTGTGCGAGATACAAACCCCTCAACTAGGTTGATGATGATCACACCCATCACCTTATTGTGTGAGGTACAAATCCCTCAACTAGGTTAATGGCAATCTCACCTACCACCCTGGTGTTTGAGGCACTAACACCTCAACTAGGTTACCCGGGCTCGTAGTCCCCCCGGATCAGGCATGGTCTAATGTAATACTTTATATAGAATATATTATATACAAAAGCTCTTTTCATCGTCATATAGTAATTCATATCATATCTCATGCTTTGAACCTTCCATTCCTCAAGAAACCACATTCGGACATTTTATCAAACACTTAGAGTGTGTGTAGTGCTAGGTAAAACCATGCATTTCAAGCCTGAAATCATGCTAGTAAATTCAATGTAAAAGCTTTAATAGATACTTGGTAATACCCTCAAGCAATAAACTTCAAAACCCTTCACCAATCTTTTCAATAGATCTTAGATTCATAGCTCAAAACATGGTAAAACAGTCATAATTTTGTATGCTCAAACATAGTGTGCAGTGGTTTTCATAATAGTTAAGACCCGTGAATGAATCACCTTTAAGTCATGCAATTTGTAAGAAAAGGAAGCTTGGGCATCTTGAGTGAAAGGAACCCATGAAAGAAACCCACGTAACTTAGCTTTGGAGAAACTCTAGGTGAAGATTGAAAATGGAGCTTGAAACTTGAAGGAAAACCATAGATCTGGGAGAGGTTTTGAGACTTGAATTTAGGAGTGAAAAATATGGCTAAGTGTTCGAGTGAGTATTGGAGAATATTTAGGAGGATATGAGGGTGAAAATTGGTAAGTATAGGTACTTTCATATTTGGGAAGACTTAGGCCCAAAACTTAAAAGTCTTGGACCAAGTTAAAAAATTAAGCGACCTTTTGTACTGTGGCACGTTATGGAAGCGATGCAGATTTGCCACTACAATTTGCATTCTTGAAATTTTATAATTGCTAATCTTTTGCTCTTAAATCAGGGTTAAACCCTTTTCCCCTAATTTTGACCCCTTGAACAAGAAAATAAAGTCGAATTTTTAATATCATGTACGAATTTTGGGATATATGGAAATTACGATTCTGGGTTCGTTACAATATCTCCCCGTTGGGAACATTCGTCCCCGAATAACAAAGAAATGTATATAAGAGACACAAACATGACACCTTCAGACCACATAGAGATGCAATAATGCACTTAAATATCATTTCAAAAACTTCATCATAAATGAACAATCAACATGAACTTGTCAATTTAAACATGAACATATGCAATGACATGGGGGCTGAACTTAAGACTTGAGATCACATCAAGGACTTAGATCAATACCTTAGGCTTTATTGGAGTAGAAAAGGTAAGGATATAGCTTTTGCATGTCTGCTTTAGCCTCCCAAGGAGCACTCTCAACTTGTTGATTCCTCCAAAGGACCTTAACGAAAGCCACCTCTTTGTTTCTCAACCTCTTGGATTGCCTATCCAAGATCTGAACCGGAACCTCCTCATAAGGCAAATTATCCTCAACAACCCCCACAACATCAAGAGGCACAATAGCATTGGGATCACCCATACATTTCCTCAACATAGAGACATGTAATACCAGACGAACCAATCCCATCTCACTAGGTAACTTCAACTCATAAGCTACCTTGTCAACCCTCTTTAACGCCTCATAAGGACCAACATATCTCGAACTCACCTTCCCTTTTTTACCAAAACAAATCATACCTTTCATTGGAGAAACTTTCAAATAGACCCAATCGCCTACTTTGAATTCGAGGTATCTTCTTCTCACATCAGCATAGGATTTTTGGCGACATTGGGTTGTTTTCAACCTTTCCCTAATCATCCTAACCATGTCAAGAGCCTCCAAAACCAGATTTGACCCTAATAAAGCCACATCTCTGACCTTAAACCACCTAATCAGTGATCTACACCGCCTACCATAGAGGGCGTCAAAAGGAGCCATACCAATGCTAAAATGATAGCTATTATTGTATGCGAACTCAATCAACGCAAAAAGGTCATCCCAACAACTCCTCAACTTCAATAAACATGCCCTAAGCACATTTTCAAGGGTTTAAATTGTCCTTTTGGCTTGTCCATCCATTTGAGGGTGGAAGGCCATACTAAGTTTAATCCTTTGACCAAGAACCTTTTGGAAAGACCTCCAAAAATGAGAAGTGAATTAAGCGTCGTGATCTGATATGATAGATAGGGGAACCCCATACAACCTCACTAACTCATGGATGTTCAACTTTGCATACTCTTTAGCACCACATGTTGTCTTAACCGGTAGAAAGTGAGTCGATTTCGTCATCTTATCAACCACCATCCATATGGAATAAAAATCATTCCTAGTATTGGGAAACCCAACCATAAAAACCATATTAACTACCTCCCACTTCCAAGTAGGAATCTCTATGTCTTGGGTTAGACCACCTGACCTTTGATGTTCGCCTTTAACTTATTGACAACTAGGGCAACCGAAAATGAATTTAGCAATGTCCCTTTTCATGTCTCCCTACCAATACACATCCGTCAAATCTCTATACATTTTGGTGGAACCGAGGTGGATAGAATAAGAAGAATTATGGGGCTCATCAAGGATTTTATTCATCAAACCATCAACACAAGGCACACACAACCTACCTTGGTACCTATGGGCACCATCTCCCCCTTGGGAGAAAATTTCTACTTTGCTCTCTTTCACCAAGGCCTTCAATTCAAGCAAGGAGGAGTCAAGATCTTATTTTTCTATCACCTCATCTACCAATGAAGATTTAGATCCATCAATAACAACAGCACCATCATCACCAACCTCTTCCAACCTAACCCCCAATCTAGCCAATTGATGTACCTCTCTAGCCATTCCCTTATCACCGCCATCAACATGAGCTAGGCTACCCATGGTACCCTACTCAAAGCATTTGCCACAACATTAGCCTTACTCAGATGATTATGCACAATCATATCATAATCCTTAAGAAGTTCTAACCACCTTGTTTGCCTCGAGTTGAGATCTTTTTGAGTGAACACATATTGGAGGCTCTTATAATCGGTAAACACATCAACATGCACACCATACAAATAATGACGCCAAATCTTTAAAGCAAAAACCATGGAAGCTAATACAAGATCATAAGTAGGATAGTTCTTTTCATACACTTTGAGTTACCTAGAAGCATAGGCTATCACCTTACTATTTTGCATTAGCAGGCAACCCAAATCCACTCTAGACGCATCATTATACACAACAAGTCCCTCAAGCCATCTGGTAGTAAGAATATAGGAGCGAACACAAGCTTATCTTTCAAAGGTTGGAAACTCCTCTCACATTCATCGGTCCATATAAACGTAAACTTCTTTTGAGTCAATTTTGTCATATAGAAAGCAATGGTGGAGAACCCATTCACAAACCTTTGATAGTTACTCGCAAGGCCCAAGAAACTCTTAATATCAAACAGGATCAATGGTCTAGGCCAATTTTTAATCACATTGGTCTTCTTAGGATCCACCTTAATACCATCCCCCAACACTGCATAACCTAGGAAAGAGACATCCTTCAATAAAAATTCACACTTTTCATACTTGGCATACAATTTCTCCTCCCTCAATCTTTGCAACACATAGATGACCCATATGCTTCTTCCTACTATGTGAATAGAACAAAATGCCATCAATGAATACCATAATAAAGGAATCAAGGTAGGGTTTTGTCACGCCTAAAATCCCGTTAAGGCGGACTGGCACCCGTTGTCGGTAAAGGCCAGGAGAACCAACTTGTATCTATGCACTTTCGATATATATTATATGATATTTCTACATTTGACATGCCCTGAAGAAAATAAACAGTAATAACAAGCCAAAAGGAAATGCATATGACTAGGCTGTTGGGGCCACAGTGGTTAACGTACGAGACATGACCACACATTAATTTATATAGTCTACAAAGCCTCAAGATAAGGAAAAGCATCTGATAAGGGTTGGGACAGGCCCCATCTCGACTAACTGTACAATACAAAAATATAATCTCTAAATGCACACGCTCCAAAGCAACCTTGAGCTTGGTAACAGTAGCTGGATATCCTGTACTCTTACTGGGGAGATCTACTAGCACCTGTACCTACAGCATAAAATATAGGTCTCCCATAAGGGACGTCAGTACGAGATAATGTACTGAATTTGTAAGGCAGAAAATACTGTAAACGAAGTAACAGCTCAAATGAAACCATGCACTGATGTAAGATAATAGACCACCCTTAGTTGCACTGTGGGATCATATAGTTTATGTTCTTTTTATCACTTTACCTTAACTGTGTAATCTGTGCATAACATGTAATAAAAATGACCAGCTGATCAGTGGTAAATTTATATCACGATCGACCCTAGCTAGGCTTTTCCTTTAACCCCTCAGGCTACCCCCTATGATATGGTCGACCTTGGCTTGGTGATTCTTCCACCACTTGGGTTACCACCCATCAATAAACAATATACTTTACTTTTTCTTTCAATTACCTTTGAGATGATTCTTTTGGCGGTCGTAATATTCGAGCTGTAGGACTGTAGATACAACATATGGCATGTAAATAATCTCAAAAGATAACACCACAATGAAAGGAGTAAGTTACATAAATAATGAAATGCATATTGATGAAACAATTCGTGAACTTTATTTAGCAACAAGAACCCATATAACTTGGTATCCACATATGCATGTAGATTTAAATGTGACTATGTATGGGAGCATATGAACATGTGAAAGAGTGGATACATGGTTAATATTTGTGTCAGAGTTGGTAAGTGCCTTTATGTTCCAAGGAAGAATATAAATTTCATGCCAAGTAATATGAAATCAAGTAGCCTTACATACCTCGCTGTACGACCTCGCTATTACCTCAAGATAAACTTCCCTCCAAATATTTATCTATAATATAGTAGGTGATAAAACTAGCATCAGCAGCCAATAAGTACATCTGTGCAGCCCAATCTCATAAAGAAAACACACACGGGCAAAAAGCGGATAATTATGAACCCGAGCATATTCTTTCAACCTTTCCGCCCCTAATCATGTTTTCTAATATACATTATCATATACACATCATGTACAGCCTGTTTTAGTGCTACAAAAGCCTTAAAACAGTCCCCAAAGCACAGGACACAACAATTCTATGCAACATACAAATAGGCGGCATAATGTTACGTCTCTTTGCTACATTACCACGTTGATGATTCCAAACCTTTACCAACTTCAACCAAACTGTTCCCACAACATCTATACATACGAATAGCCTTGAACTAGTCTAAGAATAGTAAAAAATCAGTTATTAAGGATGTGAGGCAATAGCCTTCCATCCATAGGCCCACAAGTTCCAATCAACATTATACTTAAGATAGCACAATAAAACTCAATGATTAAATGAAACCAAAATCTGGGCAGCAACCTTAGCGTAATATTTATAACTCAAACCATGTTAAGAACATTAAATTCTCTTCATAATACAGCCCACAAACCATAAATAAGTCACGAAAATAAAAGGAAAGTGTGCAACAACTCTCTAATCACATGTTGTCCAAATTTTTAACACAAGCATAACTAGCATACACTTCTTATCTTTCATGAAGAAACTATACTAAATACACAACTATAATTACTTAGATTTGCCTTCTAGATTCAGCCTTCCTTCAAGAACACTAGAGGGTTGTGTTAGTTGCTTTGTAAAGTGAAGTAAAGAGAAGACAATAGTTTTTTTGGAAAGCTGAAAGTTGTTGCAAGTACACTTAAGGGGCTACGTTTGAGCCATTTTTAAAGGCTATTTTGGCCGACCTTCTCTTTCCTTTTTGACCACATGTTAGTACAAATTAAGAAGCTGGTGACACAATAGCTTGGCCCTCAGACTTGGGCTTAAATTGGTCTCAAAGTTGATGGGCCTTGGATGCCCATTTTCCAAATCCCTCTTAGTTAGTTTTGGGCCAAAATAGTCAAGTGGATTGTGATGCACTTGGGACATGTTAATGTCCTTCTTGGGCTGAAAACATAGTCCATGTGTGATGCTAAAACATGGGCAAAACTTACACCCTTAAAATGTACTTTATTCATAATCGGACTTGTACAAATTCTATGTTAGGCCTCGTCTCCGTTTAGCTAGCAATTTAAGCTAAGCAAGTAGGTGACTCACCTACTAGCTTCTTAAGTCCATAAGCACCTTAATTATCTTACTTCATTTAAGGTCGTGAACTCCTCAATTTGATATAAAACATGTATACACTCAACCCTCTTAAACGTTAGACGCACATATCCCCCTATAACATGAAATTCAAACACTTTTGAAAATGGCCTCTAATTTAACCAAACCATATCATGTTTCATTTGCATTGTACTAGTATTGTAAGATGTCGGGTGTTACATCCTCCCCCCTTAAGAATATTTGTCCTCGAATGTTAGCACAATTGAATAGCTTAATCAAGTTTAAACCTTTACTTACACATACTTTTGACAACACATTAACTATTCAATCACACGTACCTATTAGTGTCCCGATTCTGCATGTTGGACTTCCTATTTAGCTTCAAATAAGTAAAGGTACTTTGATTTCATTGCATCCGCAGCCTCCCATATTTTTCTTCTATTTGTCAGTTTCTCTAAAGTGCTTTTGCTGAAGCTATTACTTTATTCTTTAGCTTCTTAACTTGATGATCTAGAATAGCAACAGGTACCTCTTCATAGATGAGATCTTCTGCAACCAATACATCCTC
>JAOTQR010047636.1:0-14846 GCA_025774065.1 Solanum ossicruentum
GAAGTCCTTCCAAAGGAGTTTAGGGACACAAGTGAATTTGAGTACAACTTTCCACCCTCAAATAGATGGTCAAGCAGTGAAATCCTCATACTGGGCATATTGTTTTTGTTGTTAACATAAAGTACATGATCCCACAGTATAACGAAAAGTGGTCTCTTATCCTACACCAGTGCATTGTTTCATTTGGGTAGTCCATAGTTTAATTTGAGTTGTTACTTCAGAAATAGTATTTCTTGCCTTACAGATTCAATATATTATCTCATACTGATGTCACTTACGGGGCACTTGTATTTCATGCTACAAGTACAGGTGCTAGTAGATCTCCCCCGTAGGAGTATAGGATATCCAGCTGCTGTTACCAAGCTCCAGGTTGCTTCGGAGCTTTGTGTGTCTAGAGCTTGTGTTTTTATATTGTATAGTTAGCCGAGGTGGGGCCTATCTTGACTATTATCGGATACTTTTCCTTATCTAGAGGCTTTGTAGATTATGTAAATTAAAGTGTGGTCATGTCTCGTACTTTAAACACCGTGGCCCCAATGGCCTAGCCTTATGCATTTCCTGTTTGTTTGTCATCACTGTTTATTTTCTTAAAAGCATATCAAATGTATAAATCCCTTATAATATACATAGAAAGCATATGGATATAGGTTGGTTCTCCTAGGCCTCATCGGCAACGGGTGCCAGTCCGCCCTATCAGGACTTTGGGCGTGACATAGGTCTAGCCCCGATTTTAGAGCAAACAGATCATAATTTCATTTTCTAAAAATTTTGATTTTCAGAATAAATCCATGATGGTTCCACAATGTGCTACGGTTGCAGTCCTGTGTAAATTTTGCCTCCATGATAGGTCTGCGTCATGGACCAGTTGCAGATCTGTGGTTTTGGTTGCCAGTGATTTTATTTTCTTGGTCCAAGGCTTTTGGCTCATGGACCTAAGCCTTCCTATGCATAAAAATACATATACTTAGCCTTATTTCACCCTCATGTCATTCAATACCCAAATACTCTCTCAAACACTTAGGCAATATTTCATCTCAAAATTCAAGTTTCCAAATCCCTTCCGGATCTTAAGGATTTCACTCAAGCCTCTTGTCTCCATTCAAATCTCCTTCAAGGAATTCTCCAAAGCTAAGGTATGTGAGTTTCCTTCATGGGTTCCTTTTACCCATGATTCCCAAGCTTTTTTTTTACCTAAAATTGCATGTTTTAAAGTTGATTAGTTCATGGATCGTACTTATTATGAATTTCACTGCACACTATGTTGGGGTTTCATGAAAATTTTATTGTTTTAGCATGTTTTGAGCTATGAATCTATGATCTATTTTGAGATTGGATGGAGGGTTTTGATGTATATTGCTTAAGGTTGTTACCAATTATCTAATGATGGTTTTACACTAAATTTTCTAGCATGATTCCACTCTTGAATTGTATGGTTTTACACTAGGATTGCACACCTGCCAAGTGTTTGATAAAATTTCCGGTTATGGTTTCTTGAGGAATTGAAGGTCCAATACATGTCTTATGAGTTGAATGACTATATGATGATTAAGGGAATGTGTGCATATGATATTCTCCTATATAGTGTTGGAAAGTTACTATGCCATACTCAGGGGATTAAGAGCCTGGGTAACCATGTGAGGGGTTTGTACGTTGATAACTGAGTTGAGGGGTTTGTATCTCAATCTCCAGGGATGGTAGGGTGCGAGTATCTACCAACCATGTTGAGGTATTTGTACCTTGATAACCAATTGATGTTTTTGTACCTCAATCACCAAGAGTAGTAGGGTGTAACGATCCACCAACCAATCAAGGGGTTTGTACCTTGATAAACTATGAATTCACTAATGATAGTCTCTTCTTACACGTGTATTATGTTCTATATAAGGGTGATTTTACTTCAAGCATCATTTATGCATGCCAGATTGCAATATGCTTACTCATTGCCTATGTTATGCTTTTTGTTTATAGTGCTTATCACTTGTTACATTACATCCTACATATTTAGTACATTCAAACATACTAACGCATACACTATGCCTACATGATGTCACCATGTAGGAACTAGAGTCCCACTTGATCTTCTTCCCCATGTGGCTAGTATAATCAATCTCAATATAATTGGTGAGTCCTCCGTTCCGGAGACAATATCTATGATCTCAAGCTATATGCTAAGACTATCTTTCTTTATGTATGTATTGACTATGAGGGTGAACCCAGTTGGTTGTCTTGGCCCCAGCTCTTATCTATGTAAAGAGGTGTTGTTGGACATGTTATATATTGATCCTTGACTCTTTCGTTTTGATGCTTATGTTATGAAAGTAATCCTTTAGTCCTTTTTCCTCATTTCTACTCTTATTATGTTGTTTAAGTGCTTCTGCGACTATTGATATGCAATGATATGTTAAGAGGCTTTTTGGGGTCCCTTCGGGTTCCGCATTTGCGGTGTCACATCTAGACCTTAGGCTTGGGTCGTGAAAGAATTGGCCAAGACCATTGACCCCTATGAATATTAGGAGTTTCTTTGGCCTAATGGTGTATTACAAAAGATTTGCTGAAGAGTTCTCCCCCATCTCATGTCCAATGAATTAAGTTGACACAAAATGAAGTCAAGTTTGTATTGACAAATGAATATGAGTAGAGCCTCCAAACATTAAAAGACAAGCTTACATTCTCTCTTTCTTTGCTTTACTTGAAGGGTTAAAAGGGTTATTAACTATTGTGATGCTTTAAGAATTAGTTGGGTGGTTAGTTTGGATGAGAGTGAAAATAAAAGGTTGCGTGGTTATAAATGGTTCCAAGTCCTCTTTGATTGAAGAGGCCAAATCTAAGAAAGACCTTAACCTTGTTTTGTTAGAGTTGAAAGTTGTAACGCCCCCCCCCTGCCCAGTTTAGGAGTCCTGAATGCAAAAGAGTTGGCCTGAAAAATTACTAAGAACCTGGTTTACATGACTACTTACAGCCTGTAAGTTGCTCTACAGCTCGTAGGATTGGTTCTTAAACATTAAACTTCAGGAAGGGAAAAAGTTTCCAAATGTAGGGTAACCCACTGACCAAGTGATGGCCCATAGGGGGACACCAAACATGAAAGAAATTTAGAGTTTCTAGAAAGGTGACTTATGAGTTATCAGACAACCCGTGGAATATGACACGACCCATATAAGGTTTTGTGGAACGGTGACAGGAATAAGGTGAAAATTTGTATAAAAGTGAAGGACTCTACAAGTTCAACCATATCCTATAAGTAACTACACGACTTGTGCTGTTTTTCATAGTTTTTAATTCAGCAAATGTCAAATTTCAATATTCTTAAGTGTACCATTATATAAGGGGACTTACGACCCGTAAGTCAATCTACGTCCAATAATCGGGGTCTCGTAGGTCAACTTTGGTAGGTTTAATAAGGGGCCCATTTCTTCATTTTTTGATAACCTATTCCTAAACCATGTCATTGTAGGGACGGGAAAGGAACCTATAATAGCCTTAGCTTCAAGTCCTAATCTCCATCAGTCTACACTCTCAAGTTTTTTAAGGTAAAAGAGGTTCTTAAGAAGTCCCAAGAATAAGGCCAGGGTTTCCAAGTTTCTTCCCCAAGGCTTGAATTCTATTTCTCTCTAGTTCCCCAGGTATGTGAGTTGATTTATGGGTATCCTTTCACCCATAGAGTTCCCTACTATGCATTTACCTTTTCACTAAGTTCCTCAAATTCTAAATGCATGCTTATGATGATTTCATTTCTTATGTTATATGATACTCAGAAAGTTCAATGACTATTTTGTTAAGTAGAAGTATGATGTTGATTCCAAGATCGGTTTTGATATGATTAAGGTTGGGTGATTTCGGTGTTCCTTTTAAAGAAATTTCCTAAGACTAATGTAATTTATTATTGCTCCATCCATTAATTAAGCCCACCTTATTTTCAATGAAAGATTCCTATGAATTATGACAATGACTATGGAATTTATGAAGAGCTTTAAAGTTAAAGTTTACCAAAGATATATGCATGATGATTATTGCCCTAAAAGTTCTTTAAGAAAGTTTCTTAAGTTCAAGCTACTCCTATGATTGCTATTTATGATTTTAAGAGTATGTTTTTAAGAATTCTTTGGTATGACTTAGCATCGAGAGGACTAGGGATTAGGAGTCATCCTATTAGTTGACACATGACCCTTTGAAGCTAAATGTTAATTTCCCTAAATATGTGCCACCATAGGAGCCTTATAGGTTAGGCTAGTGGATCTACATAGGCCCCAAAGGTAAGTAACCCACATGGTCTTACTATGAGTTATGGCCTATTCCTACTAGTGTGCAAGATCTTATGATGTTTTTTTACTTTGCGTGTTTTGTTATGCATTTTCTCATATTCACCTAAGCCATATTTCTTATGCATATTTAAGCTTGTTTCATGATGCTCTAATCTTATGTACTCCTATATGCTATGTTAAATTATGATGGCATTACATCTCATCCATGAATTGCATCTCACATACTTAGTACATTCAAACGTATTGATGTCGCCCAAGCTACACCTTCTATTTTGAGGATAAAGTGGTCGTTGTCAAGATATATAACCTAACAAAGTTTAGGGTTGAATCCCACAAGGGATATGGTATACATAGAAGAATCTAATGCAATTCAGGTTGATTAACTAACTCATTACCCCCGAGGAGGGGGGGTTTGTGACAACTATGAAAAATAATCCTAAACTAAGATAAGTATTAAACCAGTATGAAGAGTAATAAGGGTATTGTGTTCCCCATGATTCCCTAACTCGGTATTACTAGATAATCAAATTCTTTTCTAGTGTATAGCCTGCAGAACTGTAAGTTAAGTTCACCAAATTCTTTTTCCCAGGCGAGAGGCGAATTTCACTACGTGATTTGGGCTATCCCTACAGTGCAACATTACTATCCCTTACCTATTATTCCAGTACAACCTCCCCTTGGTCTAATTCAGTCGAAGATGAACATCAGTCAAATCCTGTTAGATAATCTATTTTTTTATTCATTACTACCTTGGTTCAATCAATAACACTAGGCGAGTTCTAACGTTTACCACCACTAGCAAGCATTCAAACTGAAGAGAATTAATTAACATATTGTCATGATCCGGTCCCCATCATGATGGCACCTGCTAGGTCCCACCTACAAATGAGCCAATTACTAACCCAAGGGTACCTATACTAGCTCTCTAGTCCAGTCAAATCGATACAACAATAACATATACGACGAACCCTACCCAGAACCTGAAAGTCAACTCTACAGAGCTACAATAGACACAAGGACATATCACGTATATCAACAACAGTAATTATACAAAATATCAGAGTGTCTCTACAAATACAGAACTCTACCATACAAGTAGAATATCTGGAGACAAAACACAGCCATCAACAAGAAGTATATTGCAATAATGTTAGAGCATTTGGTGCTTACCAAAAGTCTCCTGAGCACTCCCGAAGTCCCCTAACTCAACTATCACAACCCGTACCTGGACCTGCATGTCAAGAACCAAGCCCAGGACCTAGTCATGACCGGTGAATAGGCAATCCAAAGGAACTCCAAACAAGCCTCTTAGCATATCACTACACATCCTTGGTCGCGAAAGAAATTAAATAGCATTGAAAGAATAGAAATAAGGGCAAATGAACTAAGGGAGAACTTTCATAATATAAAAATCAAGAGACAAGAGAGTCAAGGCTCATAGCATAATTACATATCATGTCTAACAACACCTCTACTATATAGATACTTAGCGAGGGCAAAGAAAAGCAACCGGGCTCACCCTCATGGCAACATACATCAAAGAAAGAAAGAGTCTTAATAAATAGCATAAAATCATAGACATTGTCCTCAGAATGGAGGACTCACCAACAAGCTTGAATAGATATTACTAGCCACGTGGAGAAGGATGATGACCAAATGACTGGTTCCTACATGGTACATCATGTAGGCATAGAGTATGCTTTAGTATGTTTGAATGTACTAAGTATGTAGGAGGCAATGCAACAAGGGATAGCCAACAAAATCAAAATGCATAATCATGAGTAATAGTTAGCATTATAACAATATGACATGCCTGAATGATGCTTGAAGCAAAACATGCTTATATAAGATATTTGGAAGAAGAGACCATCATCATAGACCAAGAAAACTAGTACTTGGAATCCATGGCTTAGCACCCCCTTGGAGGGTGATCAAGGTATATACCCCTTAATAGGTAGATGGACATCACACCCTCCATCATAGTGGTCAAGGTATCAACCCCTCAATGTGGTTAATGGACTTCACATCCTTCATCATAATGGTCAAGGTATCAACTCCTTAATATGGTTAATGGACTTCATACCCTCCATTATAGTGTTCATATCAACCCCTTAACATGGTTAACGGACTTCACACCCTGTATCATAGTGGTCAAGGTATCAACCCCACTCATGGTTATTGGACTTCACAACATAGTTAATGGACTTCACACCCTCCATCATAGTGGTTAAAGTATCAACCTTCTAACATAGTTAATCGACTTCACACCCTCCATCAAAGTGGTCAAGGTATCAACCCCTCAACAAGGTTAATGGACTTCACACCCTCCATCATAGTGGTTAAGGTATCAACCCCTTAACATGATATGGCCAATATATAACCCCAGGGATACTTTTCAAGAAATCATCATAATATTACATTACTTTCACCATCATAAAATCACTTAGCTCATATGTCATACATAGGGTCTTCAACAACTCATGAATCAATAATCGGACATTTTATCAAACACTTGATGGGTGTGTGATGCTAATGTAAAACCATGCAATTCAAGAGTGAAATCATGCAAGAACATCCAATGTAAAACCACCCAGCAATACATGGTAACGCCCTTAAGCAATATATATCAAAACCCTTTATCAAACCCCAATATAGATCTTAGCGTCATATCTCAAAATAAGTTAAACAATCATAATTCATGAAACCCCAACATAGTGTGCAGTGAAATTCATAATAAGTAAAACTCATGTGTAAATCAACTTTAAATCATATAATTTTAGGTAAAAAGATAGTTTGGGCACCATGGGTGAAAGGACCCAATGGTTGAAATCCACATACCTTAACTTTGGAGAATTCCTTGATGAAGATGTTAACGGAGACTTGAAACTAGGATGAATACCTTAAGATCAGGAAGAGACTTATACACTTGAATTTTGAGAAAAATATTAGTCTAAGGGTTTGAGTGAGTATTGGGGAATGTCTTGAATGATATGAGGGCAAAATAAGGCTAAGTATAGGTATTTCTATGTATGGGAAGGCATAGACCCAAGACCCAAAAGCCTTGGGCCTACTCAACAAAACTGGGCACTTTTAACACTGAGGCGCACCCCTAGCCGATCGCGCCTGGGGCGTAAAAACCTCATTGATTTTCGCCACTTTGAAATTTCAAAATTCGTTACGGTTGATCTAAAAGTCGGATTTTTGATGTCACAAATGAAATTTGACATATATGGAAATTACGATTCTAGATACTTCCGAGGCACATTTTTTTGCACTTTTTGGAGTCGTCTCAATATCTCCTGCTTGGGAACATTTATCTTCGAATGTCAAAGATACATATATGAGAAGAGTAATCATGAAGAAATCATCCCCAACAAGAATGCAACACTACACTTAAACACCATTTTTAAAAACCTCAACATAAGAGTTAAATTATCATAAGCTTGTTAACATGAATATAAATGCATGCAATGACATAGGGACTGAAATATAAGACTTGAAATAATAAAACGGACTTGATTTGTTATCATAGCTTGAATAGAGTTTAAGAAGTACAAATATTGCTTTTTCCATGCCCGCCCTGGCTCCTCAAAAGACGCTTTCGACTAAACGATTCTTCCAAACGGGCCTTGACGAACACTACATCCTTATTAATCAACTTCTCCATCCATCCATCCAATACCTCCACCAGGACCTTCTCCGAATTCAACTTATCCTCCACAACACTCACAACTTCAAAGAGTTCTATAGCACTAGAGTCACCAGCACATCTCCTCAATCTAGAAGCATGAAGAACTAAACGAACCATATCCATATCCATAGGTAATTCCCATTCGCATGCAACCTCACCAATCCTACTCAACCCTCTATAAAGACCTTCAAACTTTAACCCAATTCTCAAAATTAAACACACATAGTCCACTTGGTACCATTAACCACCATCTCCCTCTTGGGAGACAACTTCCACCCTACCATCCTTCCACCGAAAACTTCCAACTCTAATAGGGAGGAATCAACGCCTTGCTTAAACTAGACCTCCCAACCAATGAAGATTTGGAACCATCAAGAACACTACCCTAGCACTCTCAACTTCCTCCATCCTAACTCCTAATCTATCCAATCGATGGACCTCTTTAGTTACCTCTTTGCCACCATTATCAACATATGCTAGGCTACCCATAGGCACCCTACTTAGTACATCGACCATACTATTAGCCTTACTGCGGGAAAAATGTGCACAAATTTCACAATCTCTTAGGAGTTCTAACTACCTTCTTGTTATCCTCAATTCACACCTATCATAGTTAACAAACCACATCTCATCCCTCAAGACTTGCAATACTACCCCCAAATGATTCATAAGCTCTAAAAAAGTCAATGCTCCATTACTAGAGACAACCACAATCATGTCGACGAAGGGTTTTAAGATCCTATTTATAAAACCCATAAACATAGCTGGTGCACAAGTCAACTAAACAACTCCACTAATACTCAGAATACACACTCCTAGTCGGAAAAGACACTTAGGGATATTACCTACCCTTATCCCCACGGGAACAAAACTTGAAACAAAAATCAATCTTAGAGAAGTGACTAGCCCATTGTAGTTGACCAGATAGATCGTCATTCCTTAATCATCACATTACAATTTTACGGGTACTAGACTCATTGGAAGCATGATATGCAAGTAGCTAAACCACCCTAAGACCTCTAACCTATCAAAATAATTTCAACCAAGATCACAAGACAAGACTCTATGTAATAAGAACATGGAACCACTAGACTCATATAACCATTCGGAACACACATGGATCTTACTAGAAACAAAAGGAATAATGGGAGGAATAGGGACCCCCGAAACCATCAAAGCACGCATAATAAAATCAACCAAAACCTCTAACTTATTGGTAGCATCACCATGCACCTCATCTCCTCCTAGCCTCCCTTGATCAACATGAACACCTTGCCCTTGTGGTCAGCCATCCTTACCTTTGTTGTGAGCATGTGGACAATCCAGAATTTTATGGCCTATCTCACCATACCCAAAGCACGCACCCATATGGCTTCAACATGCGCCATTATGATTCCTCCCACATTTTGGGCATCTAAGACGAGTCACCCCATCATCACCCTCTACTCTTATTTCGTTTAAGAGGACAATCCCTCCTCTTACGGCCCTCTTCACACAATTGAATCAAGCATTAGTGCCCCTCAAACATGGGCCTCTATTTACCTTACCACATGTTGGACATATAGCATCACCTATATCTTTGAGACTTTATAACTTTCCTTCAAAATGGTCCCTCTTGGTCTCACTACCCCTTCTCTTAGCATTTGAAGTTTGGGAGCACTCACTTATTGGTTGAGTTTAGTTGTCAATTTTGTCACCACTTTGTCCAATACTCGTAGAGCATTGCAAATCTCCGCATTTGATATATTGTCGTCTTGAGTAGCTTGAGACATATCCTAAAATGCAATGGTTAGGGACTAGTAATAAGCCCTAGGGGACCTAACTCTATCGTATTACATAGATCATGAAGAAGTAAAACATTTTCTAGAATGCCTCATAGCCTCCTACTCATAGTCATGGCGTGCTTCAAAACCATGAATAAGACTCTAATTAATTTGGTGTGTTGGATGTCGAGGACCTAACAAACTAGTGCTATAATACCATCTTTGTCACGACCCAAGCCTAGGGCGTAGTTGTGATCAGCGAATGGGGAACCCGAAGGAACCCCAAACAAGCCTCTTAGCATATCATTACACATCCTTGGTCGCGAAAGAAATTAAATAGCTTTGAAAGAATAGAAATAAGGGCAAAGGAACTAAGGGAGAACTTTCATAATATAAAAATCAAAAGAACTTTCATAATATAAAAATCAAGAGACAAGAGAGTCAAGGCTCACAACATAATTACACATCATGTACAGCAACACCACTAATACATAGATACTTAGCGAGGGAAAATACAAGAAATCGTGCTCATGCTCATAGTCAACATAAATCAAAGAAAGAAAGAGACTTAATAAATAGCATAAAATCAAAGACATTGTCCTCGAAATGGAGACACACCAACTAGCTTGAATAGATAATACTAGCCACATGGAGGAGGATGACCAAATGGAGCTTCGGTTCCTACATGATAATATTATGTATGCATTGAGTATGCGTTAGTACGTTTTAATGTACTAAGTATGTAGGATGCAATGCAACAAGGGATAGCCAATAAAATTGAAATGCATAATCATGAGCAATAGTTAGCATAATAACAATATGACATGTATGAATGATACTTGAAGTAAAAGATGCTTATATAGAACATATTAAATATGTAAGAAGAGACCATCATCATATATCAAGCAAACTAGTACTTGGAATCCAAGGCTTAGCACCCCCTTAGAGGGTGATCAATGTATATACCCCCCAATTGGTAGATGGATATCACACCCTCCATCTTAGTTGTCAAGGTATCAAACCCTCAACATGGTTAATGGATTTCGCACCCACCATCATAGTGGTCAAGGTATCAATCCCTCAACGTGGTTAATGGACTTTATACCAGCCATCATAGTGGTCAAGGTATCAACCCCTTAACATTGTTAATGGGCTTCACACCCGCCATCATAGTGGTCAAGTTATCAAACCCTTAACATGGTGTGGTCAACATGAAACCCTAGGGTTATTTTCAAGAAATCATCATAATATTACATTACTTTCACCATCATATAGTCACATAGCTCATATGTCATGCATAGGGCCTTCAACAACTCAAGAATCAATAACTGGACATTTTATCAAATACTTGGTGGGTGTGTAATGCTAGTGTAAAACCATGCAATTTAATAGTAAAATCATGCAAGCAAAATCCAATGTAAAACTACCCACCAATACATGATAACACTCTCAAGTAATATACATCAAAACCATTCATCAAATCCAATAATAGATCATAGATTCATAAATCAAAACATGCTAAAACAATCATAATTTCATTAAACCCCAACATAGTGTGTAGTGAAATTCATAATAAGACCCATGTGTAAATCAACTTTAAATTATACAAATTTAGGTAAAAAGAAATCTTAGGCACCATGGGTGAAATGACCTAATGGTTGAAACCCATATACCTTGACTTTGGAGAATTCTTTGATGAAGCTGTTAATGGAGACTTGAAGCTCGGATCAATTCCTTAAGATCCGAAAGAGACTTGGACACTTGAATTTTTAGAGAAATATTAGTCTAAAGGTTTGAGTGGTTATTGGGGAATGTCTTGAATGATATGAGGGTGAAATAAGGCTAAGTATAGGTATTTTCACGTATGAGAAGCTGAGGCCCAAAACCCAAAAGCCTTAGGCCAACTCAACAAAACTGGGCACTTTTAACACTGAGGCACGCCCCTAACGCATCACCCCCGGGGCACAAAACCTCAGTGTTTTTCGCCACTTTGAAATTTTGAAATTCTGTATGATTGCTTTAAAATTAGAGTTAGACCCACTTCCCACTCAGGTTTGACCCCCTGATCAATAATATGAAGTTAGATTTTTGATGTCACAAGCGGGTTTTGAGATATATGGACATTACAATTATAGGCACTTTCGAGGCACATTTTTGGCACTTCTTGGGGTCATCTTAACACACCATGGGGAGATCTAGAAGTAGGGGTGAGTACTAGAAAAGGCACCTTGTAGGGATCATCGGCTGATCGAGTGAAACAATAAACATATATAAAGCCCAAATATAAAAAGAACTTGAAAAGTGTAGCAAAGTGAACTCAGATCAAGGCATAGGCATGTTTGGAAACTCTCAAAACTACCACTGAGCCAACCAAGAATATGAGAAATAATAACTAAAGCAACCCAAGTTATAAACATTGAGACCACTGACGAAAACTATGTTGGCTCATACCACAATGGCCACCAAGTGAGGCATAGTAAAGTACAAGGGTGAAAGGAACTAATATCTATGTTTGTATGCCAACTGAGCCCCTATAAACCTAGAAGGTACGCCCATGCATAATATAGAATCCGCAGATCATCATAGAATCACTCAGAACCACCACAAAATCACATGGAACTATCATAGAACCTAGATCTCCCCATCATCAGGACAAGGGTTAGTTGTATATGGGTTGAGGCCCTAGTATCTAAGCCAAAACGCTCCTTAAGCCCCCATAAGCCTAGGAGGTACACCCACGCACAATCAGGGTGTGAATAGGTGACTGGATCTATAGGCAAGTAATCATGGGACCTCGCCCCAACCATCATAAGTAAATAGGGTCCTCGACCCTGTGTCAACACATGGCACCTGATCCATATTTCTTTGACCTGGCCTCCAATGGAGTAGTCAACTAGGGCCAAAAGGTCTGACACTAAATATAATGGTGGGATATATCCTTTGCGGGAGAAAGAATCCCTTAAGATAAGCAATAGTGTCTCATCTCAGGATGTCAATCAAAGGGACCAACCCTATAGAATATCAATGACAAGGCCCAGCCTCATGGAATATCAATTGGGCTCCTCAACCCAAATCTCAGTCGGTATTCGATCTGCAGAATCAGTATCCAATGCCCCGTGATCAGGCATGACTACCAGAACTTGGAACATGGGCGTGCAACCCGTGAACGCAGATACTTGAGTATGGTCGGCGATACTTAAATAGCAATGGGAAACATAATCTAGGACTCGAGGTATCAATCAATCACTCACTCAACCAATCTATCTGGATCCGAAACTCCAAAGTCATATCATGTCCAGAGTGAATGTAGGCAATGATCCTCTCAACCTAGGTATCCCATAGTCTCAATCCTACCCACATAATCATAATCACCACCTCTACCAAATACAATATATACCCCAATATCTGAAGAACAAACCTACGCACCATAATTGTCAACAATATACCAAAATATATATGTCACAGATCACTGCAGAATCAAGTCTTGCCAATGCCAAGTATGCCATAACCTCATCAATCATAAGTTCCTAGAGTAACCATAGACCATTATGGCAAATCATACATATCTAAGATACCCAAACCCAGCCGAGTCATATCTATACCAGAGTCAAGTCACAGAACGCCATATAGTCAATCCACAGTCTCCTGATCATTATATCTCAGTAGAAACATGCTATACATATCATAGAAGTATGATTCAAGTCAGAACACATGCGTGCCCTTAGGCACTAGCCCAAATTGGGCCCTTACCATGCCCTTTCTCTATGTAAAGCAACTTATAGGGTAGCATCGGTGTAACCTACGCTAAGACCCAACAGAATAGACAATCAGAAGGATGACACCTACCAAAATCATATTGTAGCCCAACGTCCATAAAGGATATCACAGAAGACAACCATTTGCCGGCCCACTGAAAATGTACCCCTCTCAATAGGATGTTAGTCACCAAGACTAATCCATGTAACTAGTGTCTCGTCATAGATAGCCCATAATGCCCATAGGATATAGCCTACACCTATATAGCACGTTCACACTCCCATCTATAACTCTCCAGTGGCTTAGTGTCAACGCATCTTGTATTATAAGTCACAAGGCTCCTTCAGAGGTACAACAATAATCGTTCCCTAAACATGGTGTATCTCTAGTCACCAACCAGTGGCACAAGTACATAACAGATAACTGTAGTATACCGGATCATATAAATGACAAGACAACATAGAACCATGTTTAATCAAGAAATTCTACCAAAAGTACTCAGTAAAGATATAGATAACCATAGCCACATCATACATATACATACCAACCAGATATACATATTAGATTCAGAGCTCAAGGTAGCATGTAATCACAGGTCCACTCCTCAAACCAGACACATATATAAACAGGAGTCAAGATCAGTGTACATACCCGTCACATGTTCACAGCTCCAACTAACTCCTTTTAGGTACATTCGTAGTCATATAATGTAAGAATCCAAGTAATATAGCAACTAAAGCCGACCCAGCCCTTAATACAATAACTACCATCTCATAACATTATATATACACAATACACAGATCACATCCATCCATATACAACATATACTCCACAACTTAATCCATAAACAGTACATTCTTACATATTCCAACTTAAATATGCATACATTTCAGCTCAGTCTAAGGGTTAGAGAAAGACTAGCCTACTACACATCCTACCTCTCTTGCTCCGAATCAATTCAAACAAGTTTTTCCCTCCAAATCGCTTCTCGATGTTGTTTACCAATTAAAACATAAGTCACAAGATTATTACGGTTGATTTGGCAGTAAAATCTCAAGAAAAGGGTGAAATTATATCAATTAAGTCTAAAATGGAGAAAATTGCACCCACGCTCGAAATATCAAACCAATCCCTGCAAAATATTTCCCACATCACCCTAAGTCCATAACCAGAAATTCGGCCTAAAATGGACCCTAGAAGGCTAAGCAAAGGCCCAAAATAAAGATAAAAATGGGAAATATTCTTTTAAAACATTTTGGTCAAAATTCTCAAAATCTGCACAAAATTAGTGAATATCCATCACACCACAGCGTTCCTGTCAGAACGTAGAATAATTTAGATACAAATTTCACTTAATTCTATTAAGAAATGACC
>JAOTQR010047657.1:0-14846 GCA_025774065.1 Solanum ossicruentum
ATGAATTACTCTTAACTTACATGATTTACATGGATTTTCTCAAGTATGCTATGATGTACATGAAAATTATGTCCTTCAGTTATGATCTAAATGATCTCCAATCCATAGATTATGTATGTATCTACTTTACTTTCATAATTTTAAGCTTAATGAATGTGAACCAATGCTATTCTCTAGGATTATTGCATGTTTTTATAATGGTGTATTGTTGATGGGAGCGCACCTTCCACTTTACACTCATTATGATCGGTGTACTGATGATGGAAGTAAACCTTCCACTTCACACTTGATATGGTCAGTGTACCGATGATGGGAGCGCATCTCCCGCTTTACACTTGGTATGAAATAAGCTACTCCAATGTATGATTTCAAGAACTATGAGATTATGATCAAACTTATGATGATGATGTACAAGTATGAATTATGATCTATGACAAGTATGCTTTCATGTATATATTATGTATTTTGTGGCATGTTGACATAGTACCAAGAAAACCTTGGGATTTAGGCTCACTCGTTAGTTAAGGCATAACCATTATGGCAAATCCCATTGTCCTATAACTACGTGTCGTCGTAGGATTTATGATTTTCATATATGTGTTGCTAGTAGATCTACATACTTTACAACATATAGCATTCTACCTTGGCAAGTAGATTTCCTTTTTTTTGATATAGAGGCAACACTGAGATTTCATGTTATTGCTCACATGGTCTATTGTTTGTTATGGTGGCATTTCCCACATATGTTGATATATTATCTTATTATGCATCTTTACACTCATGGCATATTTGTATGTGATTCCTTCCCTTACTTTTGTTCTACTTATTCCCTTGCTCATGCATTACATAGCTATGTATCTTATGTGTATTATTGTGTTGCATGCCTGAATACTTAGTATACTTAAATGTACTAACGCATACTTTATGGCTACATTATTTCACAATGTAGGAACAGGTGACTATCCTCCTCCTCATCCTCGTGACTCGATTTGGTTTTGTTTCAGAGACTGATTGGGTGAGTCCTCATGCTTCGAGGAAAAAATCTATTATCATCTAGCTTTTGTGTTATGTTTGAGATTGTCTTTTATTTTTATTTGAGGTAAGCTAGGGACATGTCTTAGCCCCTATGTAGTCTATTACTTAGAGGCTTGTTGGACGAGATATATGGCTCTTATGGCTTTCATCCTTCATATGCTTCTTGCATGATACAACTTTATGTTTATGTCATAGCTTCTACTTATGTATCTCACTCATTACCCATGAATGCTGATGATGTTCATTCTCCAATAAGAAAGCGGTCACTGTCAACAATTAACCTAAGCGAAGGTTAGGGTCAAATCCACAGGGAATACTGGGTTTGACTGCAAGAATTCACAATCAATCATTTCGAATATCTATAACTAAACTCTCTAAATAGGGGGGGTTGTAATTCAATAACAAAAAATAAAAATAAACACTATACTACGATGTGAGAAAACACTCAATTTTAGTGACAACTTGGGAATTGTGTTCCCCTTGATTCATTGACTTGATTACCCTAGACAATATGACTAAAATTGGAAATTCGCATGCATGATTGTAACTTAGGTTCTTCCATCCATCTTGTGAATGTGAAGGTCAAATTTCACCATGGCGCATGGTCGGCAACCATGGTGTTCCAACTAATCGTTACCCATTGTCCCAGTCAACCTCCCATTGGTCAGGTTTGGTTGATTAGGCGAGAACACATCAATCGAATCCTGTCATTTACTTCCCTTTTCCTATTCATCACAACCTTTGTCAGGATTATGATAGTAGGTGGGCTTTGGTGTTGGCTACTGTCGTGCCACATTTTTTCTCCAATAAAAGATGGGAACCTGGACGACATAGTGGAAAAGATGCTTTTGGGATTTGAAAAGAAGGAAGATAAAAATCACCACCTAATGATTCAAGGTGCATTAGGACACCATTCTAAGCTTAAAACTAAGTCAAAGGTCAAAGTCAACTAGACAATAGGTAAGAGTTCAAGTTACCTCAAGAGAAAGTTGTTAGGCACCCCTCGAGGTCCACAAATGTGGGTCCCGACGTATCTCTTATTTATGTGGGGGTTGCAAATAGAGGTCTCTTATATTTTAGAAAATTATATTAGTTAGATCTAAGTGGTAATGAAAAAATAATTTAAACAAATAAAGAAAGTAAACAAATAAATAAAATCTAACTACCCCAAATAATTTAAAAATAAACAAGCGAGAGAGAAATTTTAACGACCCCAAAAAGTGCTCAAAAACGTGCCTCGGAATGCCCGAATTTTAACTTTCATATTTCGCAAAATTCGTTCGTTATTTCAAAATCTAACTTCGAATTCTTGTTTAGGGGGTCCAAATTAGGGGGAGAAGGGTCTAACCCCGATTTAAGAGCAAAGATTTACCAATTACGAAATCTCAAGAACGCAATTTCCGGAGGGGTTTCCGCATCCCCCTCACAATGCGCCCCTATGTATTTTGAGGACTGTCCTTTTTTAGTTCGGTACAAGACTTCTAAGTCTTGGACCTAAGTGTTCCCAAACGTCTTTTTACCTATACTTAGCAAAATTTCACCTTTGCATCGTCCTAAACATTTCCCAGTACTCCCCAAAACACTTAAGACTCATTTTCACTCCCAAAACTCAACTCCAAAACCCTCATTCCAAGCTAAGGTTTCCTTCAAGGTTCTTCCTCAACCTTCAAGCCTCCATCTTTAATCTTCACCAAGAGCTCTTCCAAAGCTAAGGTATGTGGTGTTGAACCATTGGGTCCTTTCACCTATGGTGCCTAAGCTTCCTTCTTACTAATATTGCATGATTTAAAGTTGATTTTGCATGTGTATCTTGTATATTAAGAAATTTACTGCACAGTTACTTGAGTTCATGAAAGTATGCTTGTTTTAGCATGTTTTGAGCTTGAAATCTTGGATCTAATATTGGATTTGATGAGGGATTTTGATGTGAATGTCTTGGGGTGTTACAAGGAGTTGATTGATCATTTTACAACTTCTTTTCTTGCATGATTTCATCTCTAAATTGCATGGTCTTTTACCCCCATAACACCCTCCAAGTGTTTGATAAAACGTCCGGCTAGGGTTTCTTATGGAAATGAAGGTCCAAAGCATGAGATATGATATGAATGACTATATGATGATAAAATCAGCTTATGTATATGATATACTCTATATAAAGTGTTGCATTAGACCATATCCGATCCGGGGGGACAAGAGCTCGGGTGACCATATTGGGGGTTTATATTTATCAACCATGCGAGGGGTTTATACTTCGTTACCATGTTGGTAAGGTGTGATTACCATCAACCATTTGAGGGGTTAATACCACACAACCACCAAGAGGTTTATATCTTGAATAGCTAGCATGGTCTCTTCTTCACATATAATATCCTATATGAGCATGAATTACTCAAGCATGTTTTACTTAAGCATTAAACATACATGCCATGTTGTTATATTATGTCTATTGCGTAGTATTATGCATTTTAATTATGATGTCTACTTATTGTTGCATTGCATCCTACATACTTAGTACATTCAAACGTACTAATGCATACTCTATGCGTACATGATGTCACCGTGTAGGAACCTGTGCCCAAGTTGATCATCCTCCTCCACGTGGATAGTTTGGTGCTATTTAAGCTAGTTGGTGAGTCCTCCACTTCGGGGACCAAGTCTATGCTCTCTTAATATGTATTAAGACACTCTTTTTATGTTCTATTTAACTATGAGGGTGAGCCTGGTTGCTTTTTCTTGGCCCTCGCTCTTATTTATTATTGGAGGTGGTTGTTGGACATGTTTTATATCTATGGTATGAGTTCAACTCTTGTCTATTGATTATGACGTTGTGCAAGCTTTTCTCTTAGTCCCGGTTACCCAATTCATTTATCTTTGATGCTAGATTAATTGCTCCATGACCAAGGATGTGTAATGATTCTTTGTGACGCTTGTTTCTTCGGGTTCCCCTTGCGTTGTGTCATGTTTAGGCCCTAGACTTGGGTCACGACAAACTTGGTATCAGAGCACTAGGTTGATAGATCCTCAGAGTCCAACAAACCGCGTCGATTAGAATCCTATTCATGGTTGTGAAACCCCTATTTATGGTTGTGAAACCCGCCATGACTATGAATAGGAGGCTATGAGGCGGTTTAGAAAATGTTTTCCTTCTTCATGTTCTAAGTCATACTATAGAGTTGTGGTAAAATTTCCGTCTAATTATTGTTCTTTATGCTAGATCATGCCAAACACTAGAGGAAGACGGGCCCAAACTCCTGAGGAGCAACCTACCAATGGTGAGCTCTAGGATGCTCTTACTATGCTTGCCCAAGTGGTGGCCAACCAAGTCCAACAAAGGGCCCAAGTCCCTCATACTACTACCCGGAGAGCTAGGGTAAGGGATTTCATTAGGATGAATCCTTCGATTTTCCATGGGTCAAAGGTAGATGAAGGTCCACAAGATTTCATTGATACAAGATTTCATTGATGAGGTCTACAAAATCTTGAATATCATGGGTGTTGGACCGAATGAAAAAGCGGAGTTGGCGGTGTACCAACTCAAAGGGTAGCCCAAATTTGGTAAGAGCAATAGAAGGGTGAGAAGGGGGTTGGTAATGTGGTACTTTGGGAGGAGTTCAAACTGGCCTTCCTTAATCAGTTTTCCCTCTTGAGCTCAGGGAAGCAAAGCTGGTAGAGTTTATGAACTTGAAACAAGGTGTTATGAGTGTGAGAGATTATACCCTCAAATTTAATCAACTTTCAAAGTATGCTCCTCATTTGGTGGCCGATCCTAGATCTAGGATGAATAAGTTCGTGACGGGGGTCTTTGACTTGGTAAGTGAAGAATGCCGGTCCGCCATGCTAATTGATGACATGGACTTGTCTCGATTGATGACCTATGCCGAGCAAATAGAGGAGGAGAAATTGAGAAAGAAGAGGGGGCATGAGGCCAAGAGGGCCCAATTTGAGGGTAAA
Source organism: Solanum ossicruentum (assembly GCA_025774065.1). Taxonomy (NCBI): domain Eukaryota; kingdom Viridiplantae; phylum Streptophyta; class Magnoliopsida; order Solanales; family Solanaceae; genus Solanum; species Solanum ossicruentum. The sequence goes on from JAOTQR010047657.1 coordinate 4,987, forward strand.
TTCCAAAAGGGTGCTAAATTTCGTCAAGGCCAAGAGCCTCCTCATGCTACTATAGGGGGTTTGCTGATGACTTCCTAGTCCACAAGGTGTTGGTGGGATGGCTCCTAATGATGTGTGTCCTAAATATGGAAGAAGCCATGGAGGCTCATGTTGGAAGGGTTCTAATGCATGTTATGAATATGGGGATCTTGGTCACAAGAAGGTAGATTGCCCAAGAAACTGGGGCAAGATCTGGGGTGCTAATGTGGTCCCATTGAGGAGAGGTGGTTATCAAGGTGGTGCCCTAAGGCACGATCAGTTTTTGCTTTACGTGGAAGGCAAGGGGTTGGTGAAGTCCCCAATGTTGTTACCGGTATATTGAAAATCGTTGACTTTGATATGTATGCTTTAATTGATCCAGGTGCCACTGTTTCCTTTGTTACCCCTCTTGTTGCTAAAAAGTTCCACGTTGCCCCCGAGTTGTTGCATGAGTCATATGAAGTGTCCACTCCTATAGGTGCCTCTATTGTTGCTAGTAAAGTTTATAGAAGTTTTCTTATTTGCATTTTGCACAAGTTGTTGCCTTATGATCTTGTTGAATTAAACATGGTAAATTTTGATGTCATACTTGGGATGGATTGGTTGCATGCCTACTCTGCTTCTATTGATTGTAGAATCCGTAGGGTCAAGTTTCAATTTCCTAATGAACCCATCCTTGAGTGAGAAAGTCAAAATGTGATGGTCAAGGGTAGATTCATTTCATGCATTAAAGCCTAAAATTGATTTCTAGGGGGTGCTTGTATCATCTTGTGAGGGTTAAGGATGTGGAGTCCAAATTCCTTTCCATTGAGTCGATCCCCATTGTAAATGAGTTTCTTGATGTCTTCCTAAATGAACTTCTCGATGTCCCTCCCGAAAGGGAGATAGATTTTGGTATAAATTTCCTTCCCGATACTCAACCTATCTCCATTCCCCCTTACCGTATGGCCCGATAGAGTTGAAGGAGTTAAAGGAATTGAAAGATTTATTAGAAAGAGGATTTATTAGGCCTAGCCAATCCCCTTGGGGGTGCCCGGTGTTGTTTGTGAAAAAGAAGAATGGGTCACTTAGAATGTGCATTGATTATCGACAACTCAATAGGGTCACTATAAAGAATAGGTATCCTTTTCCAAGAATTGATGACTTCTTTGACCAGTTGTAAGGGGCTAGCTTCTTCTCTAAGATTGATCTTTGGTCTGGGTATCATCAAGTAAGGGTGAGGGAGAGTAATATTCCCAAGATGGCCTTCCAGACTAGATGGACATTATGAGTTTGTTGTGATGTCGTTTGGGTTGACTAATGCGCTGGCCATCTTCATGGACCTAATAAATAGCATCTTCAAATCTTACCTTAATTCCTTAGGTACCAAGGTAGGTTGTGTGTGCTCTTAGGTACCAAGGTAGGTTGTGTGTTCCTTGTGTTGATGGTTTGAGGGAGAAGATTCTTGATGAGGCCCATAATTCATCTTATTCTGTCCACCCTGTTCCACCAAAATGTATAGAGACTTGACAGATGTATATTAGTGGGGAAGCATGAAGAGCGACATTGCCAAAAGTCATTTCTGGTTGCCATAGTTGTCAATAAGTTAAAGTCGAACATCAAAGGTCGGGTGGCCTAACCCAAGACATAGAAATTCCCACTTGGGAGTGGGAGGTGATTAATATGGATTTTATGGTTGGGTTGCCCAAGACTAGAAAAGGTTTTGATTCCATATGGATAGTGACTGATCGATTGATTAAATTGGCTCACTTTCTACTAGTTAATACTACATATGGGGCGGAAGAGTATGCAAGGTTGTACATCCATGAGTTAATGAGGTTGCATGGGGTTCCTTTATCCATAATATCGAATCGTGGTGCATATTTTACTTCACATTTTTGGAGGTCTTTTCAAAGGGTCTTGGTACCAAAGTTCACCTTAGTACAACCTTTCACCCTCATATGGATAGCCAAGACGAAAGAACCATTCAAACACTTGAGGATATGCTTAGGGTTTGTGTCTTGGAGCTTAAAGGTAGTTGGGATGATCACCTTCCATTGATTGAGTTTTCCTACAAAAATAGCTATCACTCTAGCATCAGTATGCTCCATTTGAGACTCTTTATGGGAGACATTGTTGATCACCGATGGGTTGGTTTGAGGTTGGAGAGGTAGCTTTATTGAGTCTGAATCTGGTTATGGATGCTCTTGAGAAGGTTAAGATGATAAGGGAAAGGTTGAGGATAGCCCAAAGTCGTCAAACATCTTATGCCGATGTAAGAAGGAAGGACCTAGAATTCTAAGTGGGTGATTGGGTATATTTGAAGGTTTCTCCAATGAAAGGTGTGGTCCGTTTTGATAAAAAGGGGAAGTTTATTCCAAGGTATGTTGGTCCTTATGAGGTGATAGAGAGGGTTGGCAAGGTAGCTTATGAGTTGAAGTTGCCTATAGAAATGAATTTGGTTCACCTAGTGTTCCATGTCTCTATATTGAGAAAATGTGTTGGTGATCCTAATTCCATTATGCCTCTTGATGTTGTGGATGTTGTTGTGGATGTTGTTGAGGATAATTTGACTTATGAGGAGGTTATAGTTCAGATCTTCGATAGGCAAGTAAAGAGATTGAGGAACAAAGAGGTGGAATCCGTTAAGGTCCTTTAGAGGAACCAACAAGTTGAAAGTGCTACATGGAAGGCCGAAGCAGACATGCAAAAGTGGTATCCTTATCTTTTCCACTCCACTCAAGCCTAAGGAACTAATCCTAAGTCCCCTATATGATTTCAAGTCTCATGTTTAAGTTGGTAAACTTATGATGATTTTACACTTGTGTTGAGAATTTGAAAATGGTGTTTTACATCTTATGTTGTATTCTTGTTGGGGCTGATTTATTGATGATCACTCTTGTCGTATACGTTTCTTTTATATTCGAGGACAAATGTTCCCAAGGGGGAGATGTTGTAACGACCCCAAAAAGTTCCCAAAACGTGCCTCGAAATGCCCGAAATTTTAATTTTCATATATCTCAAAATTCATTTGTTATTTCAAAAATCCGGCTTCGGATTCTTGTTCAGGGGGTCTAAATTAGGGGAAAAAGGGTCTAACCCTGATTTAAGAGCAAAGATTTAGCAATTACAAAATTTTAAGAACATAATTTCCAGAGGGGTTTCCGGGTCCCCCTTGGGATGCGCCCCTGTGTATTTCGGGGACTGTCTTTTTTAGTTCGGTATAAGATTTCTAAGTCTTGGGCCTAAATGTCCCCAAACGTGTTTTTACCTCTACATAGCCAAATTTCACCCTTATATCATCCTAAACATTTTCTAATACTCCCCAAAACACTTAGTCACATTTTCACTCTCAAAACTCAAGTCCCTTACCTTCATTCCAAGCTAAGGTTTCCTTCAAGGTTCTTCCTCAAGCTTCAAGCCTCCATCTTCAATCTTCACCAAGAGCTCCTCCAAAGCTAAGATATGTGGTGTTGAACTATTGGGTCCTTTCATCCATAGTGCCTAAGCTTCATTCTTACTAATATGCATGATTTAAAGTTGATTTTACATGTGGGTCTTGTATATTAAGAAATTTACTGCACAATGATTTTAGTTCATGAAATTATAGTTATTTTAGCATGTTTTGAGCTCTAAATCTTGGATCTTATGTTAGATTTGATGATAGATTTTGATGTGAATGTCTTGGGGGTGTTGCAAGGTGTTGCTTGATGCTTTTACAACTGATTTTTTTGCATGATTTCATCTCTAAATTGCATGGTCTTTTACCCCCATAACACCCCCCAAGTGTTTGATAAAATGTACGGCTAGGTTTTCTTGTGAAAATGAAGGTCCAAAGCATGAAATATGATATGAATGACTATATGATAATGTAATGAGCTTATGTATATGATATACTCTGTATAAAAGTGTTGCATTAGACCATACCCGATCCAGGGGGACAAGAGCCCGAGTAACCATTGAGGGGTTTATACTCATCAACCATGTGAGGGGTTTATACTTCATCACCGTGTTGGTAAGGTGTTATTCAACCATGTGAGGGGTTTATACCACACAATCACCAAGGGGTTTATACCTTAAATAGCTAGCTTGGTCTCTTCTTCAGATATGATATCCTATATGAGCATGAATTACTCAATCATGTTTTACTTAAGTATTGAACATATATATCATATTGTTATATTATGTCTATTGCTTAATATTATGCATTTTGATTATGATGTCTACTTATTGTTGCATTGCATCCTACATACCTAGTACATTCAAAAGTACTAACACATACTCAATGCATATATGATGTCACCATGTTGGAACCGGTGCCCAAGTTGATCATCCTCCTCCATGTGGCTAGTTGGGTGCTATTCAGGCTAGTTGGTCAGTCCTCCACTTCGTGGACCTAGTCTATGCTCTCTTTATATATATTGAGACACTCTTTTAACGTTCTAATTGGCTATGAGGATGAGCCCGGTTGCTTTGTCTTGGCCCCCGCTCTTATCTATGTAGTGGAGGCGGTAGTTGGACATGTTTTGTATCTATGATATGAGTTTAACTCTTGTCTCTTGATTATGATGTTGAGCAACCTTTTCCATTAGTCTCGATTACCCTATTCATTTATCTTTGATGCTTGATTTATTATTGCTTCCGTGACCAAGGATGTGTAATGAGGCTTTATGAGGCTTGCTTGGGATCCTTCGGGTTCCCCTTGCGCCGTGGCACGTCTAGGCTTGGGTTGTGACAAACTAAAATTAAGCACTTTAATTTCCACTCGGATCAGTTTACTCGGCCTTATTTTTGAATGGCAAAATAAATTTTTGTCAATTTAGCTTCACATGGCTTACTAAGCCTAAGGACGAACACCAAGGTTTAGTTCTTACTAAGCTCAAGTGTGAGTCATCATTTCCGAGGGTCCTATTTACCCCTATCCTAAGTAAAGATTTCAATTCTTAAAAAAACGTTAACAAATTTATATGATTAAATAACATTCTAAAAAAATATTAAAAGAATTTATTAAAGACAATTATGTTATATGATATGTTAAAAATTAAATTAAGTCCTATAGGCATAATTTCTAAAGTGAAAATGTATTGAATCCTAAAAAGCATAATTTATATGCAATAATGAAAAACATAATACCCTAAAACATGATTTCTAAAATAAATAATTTTAGAAGCATAATTTCCAATAGTAAAATACCCCTTTTTAGAAAAATTAAGAAAAGACTATAATAGTAAAGAAAAACAATCTCGTAAGCATAATGTTATTGGTTTAAATTCTTATAGACATAGTTTCTAATGATATTAAAAGTATAGAAACCTATTTAAACATCTCGTTAAATCCTAAATACATGGCTTCTATAGTGTTCAAACAAATGAAAATAAGATTTTATTAAAAATCCTATAGGCATGACATCAAGAATATAAAACATAATTTAAGACAAAAATAAAACTTAGTAGAATCCTATAGACATGTTATCTAAAAAAAATATTTTAAAATGTATTCAAAATAGAGAAAGATGTTAGAAACCATACTTGATTAAAGATCTATTAGACTATCCTAAATCCTTTAATGCACACATAATTCATTTTAAAATATTAAGTCCTAGATTAGGATTGCCTATTTGGAAAACACCATAACACACACTGATACAGCAAATAAGTGATGAAAATAAATAAAAAACAGTTACCATATAACTCCCCTCCCACCTTATCTAATCCCCCAACTTTCACTATATTACATTACATATTTTTTGCGAAAATAAAATACAACATCAACATGAAAATAAAAAGGAACTCTTTCGAATCCATCCACATTCCCAGGCGACTCTTCGCGTCTAGATTTTGTAAAAACTTATAAGAACCTGCAACACTTAAAAAATTAGCAGTAGCCATATAATATAATATAATGATAAATTTTAAACAAATATGTCAAGAATATATTCTAACATATATATGAAAAAGAGAGTAGAACTAACCAGTGTTGGACAGTAACAAGATAAATCCAAACAGCAAAGTAAAATTAACCAAAAACAATGAAATCGAAAATAGCATGCAGTAACTCATTTCTCATTGCTATTCTTTTAGAGAGAGGATGGAGATGGGGTGCGGAAAGCAGCATAGTGTAGTCTGTGAGTGTTTTTCGAAGGATGAATTCATATGAAGAACTGTGAATGTGAAAAATGTGTCCTCATTTTCGACAAAGTATTGAAATGAGGAGAAGTATACAATGTATCTCTGAGTCCTGTGAAATGAAAGGATGTGTTTATATAATAGGGAGAACTAATCAACAGAGGTAAGAAATCAATTAACCCAATTTAAGTTTACCATAAAAGAGGAGTAAATTAATAAATCTATCAGCCCAAGGATTTTATAATCTTACTAAAGTTAACTAGGCAAGAAAAAAAAAAAGAATACCAGAAAATCTTCACGCCAGGCAGACATTACCATATGGAGTATAGTAAGAATCAGTAAATATTGTCAAAAGAGTCTTTCAAGGCAATCCTTTCCATTAACACTATTGAAGCAAATCTGGTCAAATAGGAAAGTCCTTCTAAGGAAGGAAAATGAATCAATTACCATAACATACGCGTTCACAAACACAATTATAACAAATTCCTTTTAATATCATGTAGGAAAATAATAATCCTTCAAAATTCTAGTCAAGGCAAGAAAAAATCAATTAAGGATACCACCCTAGTCAAATAAAACCAATCAGATTTTAAAAAATAGCCAGATCAGATAATTCTAAAGATCAGGCAATTTCAATTAACACGTATGTACTGGAGATAGTTGAACCAATTGGTTGAACAGAATTAAAAATATGATCTTAGAAAATTAACAACTGTGTAATAATCAACACATAATCACGTAACATCCAATTAAATGAACAAGAATCAGTGAAGCGAAATGTAAACAAAATCAAACCAAACTCTGGTGCTTCGAGGTTGAAAACGTTGACCGGAGTTGTTGGTTCTCTGCCCAGGGTTGGTGTTACCGGTTGCGTGAACTTACTGGTTGAGTCAGAGAAGGAGAGGGGGCGTTTTGGTGCAGTGACGGGGTCGATTGGTGGCTGGAACGGGATTGTTTGGTGGTCCAGCTGTCGGCGAAAAGAAGGAAAGAGGGAGAGGAAGAGGAGAGGGGGGCCAACGGCTTCGCTGGGAGAGGGCCGGCTGCGGGAAAATGGAGAGAGAGAGGAGTAAAAGGCGGCTGACTTTTGGCTGTGATGAAGAGCCAAAGAAAATATAAAGAGAGCGTAAGTTGTTTTGGGGATTAGGGATATTATATTAGAATTAATCTTGGCCGTTGGATTAAATTTGATCAGCGGGTGAGATATAATCTTGAATAGAGTGGATCGGATCCGAATCAAAAAGGGGTATTTGGTTTAATTAAATTGAAATTGGATTGAACATTTAAAATTAAGTCACAAATTAACTCAATTGAAAGAAATTGTATAGAGATTGGCTAGAATTGAAAGAAATTGGAAAGAAATTGATTAGAATTGGATTAAAAGATTACAAAGTAAATAAAATTGGAATAAAATTAAATAGATTGTCATCTAATTAATATAATATACACATTCATGTAAATATATAATATTTTAATAATATTTTTTATGTAAAGAAAATACTTAATATATGCTAAAATTGTTATTTAAAAAAATTAATCGTATTAAAGTTATTATTTTAATTTAAGCAAATTGATAAGATAATATAATGCATTTAAAATACAATATTGAGAGAATGATGATGATGATGATGATGATAATAATAATAATAATAATAATAATAATAATAATAATAATAATAATAATAATAATAATAATAGTTTAAAAAATGACAACAATACTTACGAACAAAGTTTGAAAATCAAGAATGTAAAAAAATACACCATTATTGGGATAAAATTGAAAAAATAGACGAATTTATTTTAAAAGTTTTGAAAATACCTATTATAATAAAATGACAATCTAAAAAGGGTATATGTCAGTTAAAATTGGGTGTCAATAATCACCACCAAACAACAATTATAATGAAGGGAAATAAACAATACATGCAAAACCCTAATCATAAAAATGCAATAAATCTAGGTCATCTAAGTCAACTACACATGGTTCCAAAACCCCAAGTTCTGGGTGCTTAGCTACTCATGGCTAAGGCAAAACCAACAAAAATACAAATACAAGACATAGATGAGAGTTTTACCCAAAGCAATAATGAATGATAACACCACAAGTTGCAAACCACAAGCTTAATATGTTGAGAATGAATACAATATGGGATTTGCACTTCCAAAAGTGGATTTTCCAAGAGAAAATGAAAATCTATCCTAAAACCCTAAAATATTCTTGAGAGAATATTCAAAGGCTTATTCAATGTTCACCATCATGGCTCTTACCAAATAAAACCCTAACTTAAAGTATTTACAGTGTTTACAAATTAACTCTAAAAATTACACAGAAAAGACAGCTGACAGCAGGTCCGTCTCAAAGGTACGACTCATATGATGATCTACGAGTTGTAATCGGGGTCTCGTATCAGGTTCTTGGTATTTTAGACTCAACTAGTACGACCCACTGGTACGAGTCGTTGCTTGGGCTATGACTCGTATGCTCCTCTCGTAGTCTAGGCCTTCAGTTTTTTGGTCCAAAGTTTTGGCTCTCTGTTTCCTGCTACGAGTCCACCTATATGAGTCGTAGTGCGACCTACGACTCGTAGGGATGACCTCCACTTAGCAGATTTCTGATTTTTGCTCTCTGTTTCTTGCTATGAGATCACCATATGACTCGTAGCTTGGGCTACGACTCGTAGGTGAGCTCGTATGTCCTGTGCTTCAGAAAAATCTATAATTTTCATCCAAAATCATGTCAACCTACCTTTTCTATAATAACAATATAAAAAAAACATAAAAACCATAAAAAGTCGGATTAAGAACTCATAAAATTCCTTGTGTTAGGCATCAAATGTGTTGTATTTTGACAGCACATCAAATGATTATGATATACTAAAAAGCCTAGTTTGGAGTTTTTTCGAGGATCCCATTCACCATGTCATAGCTACAGCAAGCTTAGGTCGTGACAAGTACGAGTCTGTAACATGCTTTATGAGTCATCAAAGACAATCTTAGATGAGATCCTGTAGTGTTAAGTTTTGATCCTGAGTTTATGAGGTGATAGGATGTAAAACAACCCTGACTTCTAGGAAGGCTACAATATGGATCATGAAAAGTCTTATGCATCATAGAGAAGAGTCATAGAAGATGACCTAACATTGTACACTTGGAGAATATGAAGAGATACCATGATTCATGAATAGATCTATGACTCATAGAGAGTTTCGTAGATGGTGCTGAATCACTTTTTCCTAGTTTGTTCTATATATGATTTTTATGTCTATAAATAGATCTGTTAGACCCCGTACTTATTTAAAGGTCAATTATTAATTCGGGAACAATTGTTGGGATTGAAGTATAATTTAAATTTAATCTTCTTAAGGTGCGTGAGTATGGAATCAAGTGAATTTGGCGGATAAAATTTATTTGAAGTCGAAAGTCCTTAATTGGAATTAAAATACAAAGTTTGGGACTCAATTGGTCATTGGGCTAACTAGAAGCCCTTGAGTTGCAATTTTTAAAAGTTCATTTTCTATATATACTCCCTCTTTCATTGTAAGACCAAACATTTGGTCTTACACTTAGTTTTTTTTTTTGAGAGTGAACAAGAGAGGGGAGAAGCTTGGGTGAAGAAGAGAAGAAGGTGAAGCCATCAATCCAAGTAAGTTTCCATTCATTAATTTTGTTTCATTGAGCTTATTAGTTGTAAGTGTGGAGTGGGAATGGAATGTGAGGTATTAGGAGGAATTTGGTTGGCTT
>JAOTQR010047688.1:0-14843 GCA_025774065.1 Solanum ossicruentum
ATCCACTAGTATAGCAAGGGTAATAATCATAATCCTATGGTGGCACATAGTTTAGAGACTAAAGACTTTATATAAGGTCGATCCCCCATCTTAAGCCTCAAATGGTGCTAAGTCAAATTGATAGCTTTGTACAATATTTAATTAAATTTTGTACTTTGGGAATAGTTGGAACCTCTACAATTATATATTATGTGCATCACATGTGTTACCTTCAATACCTTTCGTTCAACACTCCACGAGATTATATTTACTTGATCGAGTTAGCTGAGCAGATAATCTTTTAAATTGTGCCACGGAATACTTGAAATAATCATACTTTAATCATAACATGAATAGCTTTTAAGAACATGATTTGAGTAGTTCATAAAGATGTTTGATCTCTAATAGTGAGCCTAACTTGAACATGAGAGTAGATAATAATCATACATGAACCCTTGCTTTAACATGAATGGCTCACAAGAGGTAAAATCTTGAAATAGGGCTTAACTTGATACTTGTAAAATCATAGATACTTTTCATAAATTCAATACATACTTGAAAGACCTTAATCATCAGAAAGTCACTTGACTTGTAAATCATGTAATAGATCCTCAATAACTTGAGAATTCTTGTAATGTCATTTTATCAAACACATGGTGGGTTCATGATTCCCGTTCTAAAACATGAAATTCAAGAGTGAAATGAGATGAGTAAAGTTAATTCAAATCAACCAACTAACACGTAGTAAATCCCTCATGTAGGGTACCTTTAAATCCATTGCAAAAGCTCATGATAGTTCATGGTTTCATAACTCAAAACATGCATAGTGTCAATGGACAAACTAATTCATGAAATAAGCTTGGAAATAGATGGTCATGCATAATCAATTAATACTTCATAAAACTCCAACATAATTTATATTCATAATCCTTAATAAGAGATAATGATAGGTAATACAACTTGAAAACATGCAATTTTCATAAAAAGGAAGGTTGGGCTCCATAGGTGAAAGGACCTATTGGATGAAACCCACATACCTTAAACCTTGAACTCTTTGAAGTGAACTTTAAGTAGACTTAGAGATTGAAATAATCTTGACTCCCTAAGTTGAACTTGAATTTCTTAGATTTGAATGAGAGAATTTGATAGAGTCTTAGAGAAGTTTTTGAGAGGTTTTATGAGTTATAGAGTTAAAAAAGGCTAAGTATGGGTGATTTCACGTTTAAGTGGGCATGGGGCTATGACCCTAATGCCCTTGGCTGAAACAAGAAAATCAAGGAAAATAATACACTGGTCCATACCCCTAATCCAAGAAAACCAGACACAGATTTGGAATTATATAGTGGTGCACCCCAGGTGCGTCGTGGCGTGTGCACAGACAACCATTGAAAATCAAAAATTAACAAAAATTATTTTTCACTATAGGTCCTCAAAAATTTGAGTTTTACCCATTTCCCACTAAATTTTGCCTCCAGATCGAGAATATGAAGTCGGATTTGTGAAATCACGCATAGATTATAGATATATGAAAATTATTACTATGGGGCATTCTGAAGCATATGTGGGGCGTTTTAATATCTCCCCCTTCAAATGCTAAAGAAACATGCATAAGAGAAGTAATTATGAAGATTTGAGCCTGGCATGAATTCAACAAACGTATTTAAACATCATTTTCAAAAATCTCAAATGAATGTCAAAAATCACCATACACTTGTTACCACCAAACATGGATGCATGCACAATGACATGAGGGCTAAAACTTAATACTTGAAATCATGTAGGGAACTAATTATTGCCATCAGCTTGAGTAGACGGGAAGAGATATGGATATCATTTTCTCATGTCTGCCTCAGCTTCCCATGTGGCACTTTCAACTTGTTAATTCCTCCAAAGGACCTTGACGGAAGCTACATATTTGTTTCTTAACCTCTTCACTTGTCTATCCAAAATCTCCACCAGTACCTCCTCATAGGTCAAATTATCTTTTGCAACACCCACAACCTCTAAGGTCACTATAGCACTTGGATCACCCACACAGTTTCTCAACATGGACACATGGAAGATCGGATGAGTCATATTCATCTCCATAGGCAAATCCAACTCATATTCAACCTTACCCACTCTCCTCAAAACTCTATAAGGACGCACAAACCCTAGGTTCAATTTCCCTTTCTTTCCAAACCGGACCACACCCTTCATGGGTGAGACTTTCAAGTAAACCCAATCACTAACTTTAAACTCAAGATCTTTTCTCCTCACATCAGAGTAGGACTTTTGTCTACTTTGGGTTGTTTTCAATGTCTCCCTTATCAAACACACCTTTTCCAAGACTTCTATGACCAAATCTGTACCTATCAAAGCCATCTCCCTTACTTCAAACTACCCAATCGGGAATCTACAATGCCTACAATATAAAGCTTCTAAAGGATACATACCAATGTTTGAGTGGTAGTTGTTGTTGTAAGAAAACTCAATAAGTGGAAGATGTTCATCCCAAGTACCTTAAACTCCAAAACACAAGCTCTAAGCATATCCTAAAGAATTTGCATAGTTATCTCATCTTGACTATCTGTTTGAGGATGAAAAGCAGTGTTAATCTTAACCTTGGTACCAAGACCTCTTTGGAAGGACCTCCAAAAGTGGGAAGTGAATTGAATACTATGATTTACAATGATAGGCAAGGGCACCCCATGCAATATAACCAACTCATGGATGTATAACTTGGTATAATCTTTGACACCATAGGTGGTTTTGACTGCTGGAAAGTGAGCCAACTTTGTCATTCTATCCACAACAACCTAAATAGAGTCAAATGTTTCCTAGTCTTAGTCAACCCAACCATAAAATCCATGTTGATCTCTTCCTACTTCCAAGTGGGAATTTCTATGTCTTGGGCTAGGCTACCCGGCTTTGATGTTCGGCTTTCACTTGTTGGCAATTGTGGCATCTGGATATGAGCTTGGCAATATCTTTCTTCGTACCAACCCCCCAGTACACCTCCCTCAAGTCTCTATACATCTTTGTAGAACTGAGATGAATAGAATAGGATGAATTGTAGGCCTCCTTCTAGATCAACTCCCTTAGGTCATCAACATTAGGCACACACAATCTACCTTGGTGCCTAGGGGCACCATCTCCCCCTTGGGAGAAACCCTCTATGTTACCATCCTTCACAAAGGTGTTCAACTCTAGAAAGGTGGGGTCAACATCTTGCTTTGACTTTACTTCCTCAACCAAAGAAGATTTAGGACCATCAACAACCACTACACCACTATTTTTAACCTCGTCCAACCTAACACTCAATCTAGCCAACCTGTAAACTCCTCTAGCCAGCTCTTTGCCACCATCATCAACATAAGCTAGACTACCCATGGAAACTCTATTAGAGTATTGGCCATAACATTAACTTTGTCGGGATGATAATGGACACTCATATCATAGTATTTAAGAAGCTCTAACCACCTTTGTTGTCACAAGATCCTTTTGGATGAACACATGGGTAAGATAATTTTTCTCACCTTAAGTTGTCTAGAGGTATATACTATCACCTTGCCTTTTTACATCAAAACACACTCCAAATCAATTCTTGATTCGTAACAATTTACCACAAACCCTTCCAACTATTCCGGTATAGCCAAGATAGGAGCAAAGACAAGCTTATCATTCAAGGTTTGAAAACTCTTTTAACATTCATTATACCACACGAATGTTGCCTTATTTTTGGTCAACTTTTTCATAGGAGATGCAATAGAAGAAAAGTTGTTCACAAATATCCGGTAGTACCCCATAAACCCAAGAAACTCCTAATATCCGATGGAGTCAAGGGTCTAGGCCAATTTCTTATCACCTCCATCTTCTTAGGATCCACCTTAATTTCATCATTCGACACCACATGCCCTAGAAAAGCAATCTCTTTCAAGAGCAAATATGACCTCTCCTCTCTCAATATTTGCAGCACCACTCTCAAGTGATTCACATGCTCTTCCCCTCTCCGAGAATAAATCAATATATCATCAACAAAGACCACCACAAACATGTCAAGGTAGTGTTTAAAGACCCTATTCATGATATCCATAAATATAGTTGATGCATTTTTCAACCCAAAGGACATAACCACAAACTCAACGTGCCCAAACCTAGTCCCAAAAGCCGTCTAGGGAATATCATACTCTCCCACCTTCACTTGGTGGTATTCATACTGAAGATCAATCTTAGAAAAGTGAGAAATCCCTTGTAATTGATCAAAAAGATCATCAGTCCTTGGTAGAGGGTACTTGTTCTTTATGGTAACCTTATCAAGTTATCGGTAATCAATGCATATTCTAAGAGAACCATCCTTTTTCTTCACAAATAACATAGGTGCACCCTAGATGACTTACTAGGGCTTATAAAACCCTCCTCCAACAAATTCCTCAATTGATCCTTCAACTCCTTTAATTTCGTCGGGGCCATACAATAAGGGGGAATGAAAATGGGTTGAGTATCGAGAAGGAGGTCTATGCCAAAGTCTATTTCCCTTTCGAGAAGAACACCAGAAAGCTCATTGGGAAAGATGTCACGACCTAAGTATAGGACCTAGACATGACACGGCGAATAGAAACCAAAAGGTACCCAAAACAAGCCTCTTAGCATATCATTTACATATCCTTGGTAGCGGAAGCAAAATAAACAACACAAGAGACATAAGCAAGGGAAGCGGGACTAAGGGAAGTCTTGATATTTATAAAAACATGAAAGAGTCAAGTTTATAGCAATAGTACATCAATTATCTAGCAACACCTCTAACATGGAATGGAGCGGGGGCCAAGACACTTTCTGGGCTCACCCTCATAGTAATAAGTGTTCAATATAAAGAAGTACCAAAATAGCAGAAGTGACATAGATAGCATCCTCGGACTTGAGGACTCAACAAAGCTTATCTCTAAAGTGTTAACTAGCCACGTGGAGGATGATCAAAAGGTGCTCTAGTCAGGAGATGGTAATATCATGTAGGCATAGAGTATGTGTTAGTATGTTTGAATATACTAAGTATGTAGGATGCAATATGACGAGAGTCATATGCCATAATAACAAGATGCTAAATCATAATCAAGGAACATAAACTCAATATAGAATATATATACTCAAACCTTACATAAACATGCATGAGATAGGCCAAATAGCCACTCGCTCACCCTTATGGTATAAATTTTTTGGAGAGTATTACCAATACGCGTACCTTACGACATATTCTTTTTGATAGGTAGTATATGATGTCCCGTACTTTATGATATAATCTTTTAGGTGGGAACCATGAATTATTCGACCTTACGGCATAGCCTATTCGGTAGGTATTATAGAGTGCCCTCCCTTACAATATAATCTTTTGAGTAAAAGCCATGATTTATTATACCTTATGGCATGGCCTTTTTGATAGGTGTTATAAGATATCCTTACCTTACAATATAATCTTTTCGATAGGAGCCATGATTTATTCTATCTTACGGCACGGCCTTTTCGCTAGGTATATTGAGATGTCCTTACCTTACCATATAGATTTTTTGATAGGAGTCATGAAAATAGCTCATCAGACCATCACATTTAAGCATCAAGAAAGGACTTCACATTTCCCAAGAACATAACAAAACATAGGAGCCTAACAACTTGCAGTGTCATAGGCACTTTACATGAATTTAATATATGCTTGAAAGCCCTTAATCATCATTTAGTCACTTGACTTATAAATCATGTAATACATCATCAATACCTTGAGAATTCTTATCATGTCATTTTATCAAACACTTGGTGGGTTTATAATGCTTGTTCAAAATCATGCAATTCTACAGTGAAATAATATGAGAAAACTCAATGAAAATGAACCCTCCAACATATAGGAAAATCCTCATGTAGGGTACCTCGAAATCCATCATCAAATCTCATAATAGATCGTAGTTTCATAGCTCAAAACATGCATAGTCTGAATATGCAAAACCAATTCATAGTATAAACTTGAAATAGATAGTTGTGCATAATCAATCAACATTCCATAAAACCCCAACATAATTTATATTCATAATCCATAATAAGAGATACCCATAGATGATACAACTTGAAAACATTCAATTTTCATAAAAAGGAAGATTAGGCTCCATGGGTGAAAGGACCCAAATGATGAAACCCACATAATTCAAACTTGGGTTTTCTTGAGATGAGCTTGAAGAGAATCCTTGAGTTCCAAAGTTAAGCTTGAAATACTTGAAATTTGAATGAGAAATTTGGTTAAGTCTTGAAGAGCTGTTTGTGAGGGTTTTGAGTGATATAGAGATGAAAATGTCTAAGTATGGGTGTTTTCACGCATAAGTGGGCATGGGCTATGGCCCTGATGCCCTTGGCCAGCATAGGAAAACTAAGGAAAAATTTGTATTGGTATGTGTCTGGTTTGCGACATGGACCCATCGTGAAGAACAAGATAACACTAATCCACACCCATTCCGCGTCGCGACCTAGTCACGGATGCGTACTGAAATTCAAAAATTTGTGAAATTTATGTTTTTCTATGGGTCCTCTAAAATTTGGGTTATACCTATTCCCACTCAAATTTTCCCCCGATCGAGAATATAAAGCCAGATTTTTTATATATCATGCACGGATTTTGAGATACATGGAAATTATGATTTTGGGCATTTCAAAGGCACATTTTTAGGGGGTTTCAATATCTCCCCCTTGGGAACATTCATCCCTAAATGTCAAATAAACGTGCATAAGAAACGTAATCATAAAGATTTCAGTCTAACATGAATGCAACAAATGCATTTAAACATCATTTTCAAAGAGGCTCAACATGAGTGTCATAACTCAACATAAACTTGTTATCATGAAAATGAATGCATAAAAAATGACATAATGGCTAAAAATTAAGACTTTAAATCATAGAAAGACTTAGGTTGCTATGTAAAGATTGAATAGAATGAAAGAGGTATGGATTTCTCTCCTTCATGTCTGCTTCAGCTTCCTAAGTGACACTATCGGCTTAATGATTCCTCCAAAGGACCTTGACAGATGTTACATCTGTGTCCTCAATCTTTTCCACTCATCTATCCAAAATCTCCACCTGGACCTCGTCATAGGCCTAGTCGTCCCCCACAACACCCACAACCTCTAAGGGCACTATAGCACTTGGGTTTCCCCTCCCCCCCTGCCACTTTCCCAACATTGACACATGAAAGACCGGATGAACCATATTCATCTCGGTAAGCAACCCCCAATTCATATGCAACCTTACCAACCCTCCTGAAAATTCTATAAGGACTCACAAACCTTGGGTTCAATTTACCTTCCTTGCTAGACCAAACCACACCCTTCATGGGTGAGACTTTCAAGTAACCCAATCATCAATATCAAGCATACTTAACCTACCTTGGTACCTAAGGACCCTATCTCCCCCTCGGAGATAAACCTCCACTTTATCAACCTTCACTAAAGCCTTCAATTTTAGCAAGACGGGGTCAACGTTTTGTTTTGTCTTAATGTTGTCAATCAAAGAAGATCTGGCACCATCCTTAGCCACTACACCACCATTTTTCACTTCATCCAACCTCATTCCCAACCTAGCCAACCGGTGTACTTCTCTAACCACCTCCTTGTTCCCCAAAATATCACACTTTTCATACTTAGCAAACAACCTATCATCCTTCAAAATTGCAACACCACCCTCAAATAATTCACAAGCTCTTCCTTACCTCGGAAATAAATCAATATATCATCACTAAAAACCACCACAAACATATTAAGGTAGGGTTAAAGACCCTATTCATGAGATCCACAAACATAGCCGGCGCATTGGTCAAGCAAAAGACATTACCGAAAATTCAAAAATATCGGGAAGGCATCAAGAAATTCATTGACTACCGGAACCGCTCAATAGGAAGGATTTTAGACTCAAGATCCCTAACCCTTACGAGATGGTGAACACAACCCTTAGAGATCAATTTGGGCCTTAAGACAAGAAATCAATCTACCCTTAACTACCAATTTATAACTTTCCACTCAAGTAAGGACTCATTAAGGAATTGGAATCTAACATTACGAGCTCTACAACCAATGGAAACATGATATACATATAACTAATCCACCCCAAGAATAATCTAAAAATCCACCATGACAAGTTCAACAAGAGATTAGACAAAACTTTATGCAATAAGTACATGGGGCAACCCCTATAGACTTTCCTAGCTACAATAGACTCATCAATGGGGGTAGACACCAAAAACGTTCACAAAACAATTTAGGACACAAGAAGCCAATTAGTAACAAGAGGAATAATAAAAGAAATAGTAGTACCTGGATCTATCAATGCATATACTTTAAAATCAAAATCCTTTAATATACTAATAACAACATCGGGCACTCATCCCCTCCTTGCCTCCCTTGAAGAGCATAGAACTTATTATGTCATGGAGCACCCCCTTATTGGTCACCTTGATAAACATGACCACTTATACCCTTGTTTTGAGCATGTGAACAATCTAAAATTTTGTGGCCCATCTCACCACACCTAAAGAATGCACCCATGTTCCTCCAACATGTGCAACCATGTTTCCTCCCACATTTTGGGCATCTAGGATGGGTCACCCCATCATCACCTCCTTGGGATCTTGGTTTAGGCATCCCATCCTTAGAAGCCCTTTTTTTTGGAGCATTAGACGACTCTTGGCCTTGAAATTTGAGACCTTGTTAAAACCAATCGCCGTCAAATGAGACCTCTTGGACTCCCCACTTCTCTTCTTCCAAAGATTCTCTCCCTCAAGTTTTTCAACATAGGTCACGAGTCGAGAAAAATCCATATCACTTACAAGCATCGTGGTACGACACTTTTCAATTACCTTGTCGGACACCCCCAGCACAAACTTGTTCATCCTTGATCTAGGTTCGGAAACTAATTATGAAGCATACTTGGAGAGCTCGTTGAACTTGAAGGCATACTCCCTCACACTCATTGAACCTTGCTTAAGATTCATGAACTCCATCATTTTAGTCTCTCTCAACTCAATCGGGAAGAATTGATTAAGGAAGCCAGCCTTGAACTCATCCCAAGGAATAGCATCATGATTTCCCCTCTCTATCTTCCATTGAATAAACCAAATTTGAGCCACACCTTTTTGTTGGTTGGCCACCAGTTATGTATTCTCCTCCAAATTGGCCCCTATGATGGATAGCACCTTGTGCACCTCATCTATGAACTCTTGGGGATCCTCATCCATCTAGGACCCATGGAACCATGGTGGGTTCATTCTTGTGAAATCCCTCACCCTAAAAGTTAGAGTGGGAGCATAAGGAGCTTGGCCTCCTTGGTTCAGTTGGTGGGTGCATGTGCCAACATAGCGATGGCACTCGAAAACTCGACTTGAGTGGCCCCTTCCCCTAGAGGAGCTTGGAGGGCTGAGCCCTCCTTGGATGTACAAGCCCTCCTTAGTCTTCCTCTTTGTAATGACATGATCTATAAGAACAAAGAGTGTTCATTACGGGGAAAAAGTCTTGCCTACATCTAAAGCACAATGTAGACCATGAAGAAGTGAAACATTTCGTAAAATGCCTCAAAGCCTCCCATTCATAGTTTTAGCGTACTTCACAACCATGAATAAGACTCTAATTCACGTGGTGTGTTGGATTTTTGAGGACCATTACCAACATAGTGCTATTATACCAAGTTTTTCATGACCCAAGCCTAGGTCCTAAACGTGAAACAATGAATAGGACCCCGATGGGGCCCCAAACAAGCCTCTTAGCAAATTGATCACACATATTTGGTTGCGGAAACAAAATAACAATAACAAGGGATATAATAAAAGGGAAGCAGGACAAAGGGGTCTTTGATAATCATAAAACATATAAGAGTCAAGCTAGTAGCATAAGTACATAATAATATCCAACAACCTTCTAACTTTGAATGGAGCGAAGGCGAAGACCCTTTCCGAGCTCACCCTTATAATAAAAAGTGTTCAACATAATGAAGTCTCAAAATAGCAAGAGTAATATAGATAGTGTCCACGGACTTGAGGACTCACCAATGCTTATCTCCAAAGTACCGAACTAGCCACGTGGAGGATAATCAAAAGGTTCTTTGGTCTCTACATGGTAATATCATATAGGCATAGAGTATGTGTCAGCACATTTGAATATACTAAGTATGTTGGATGAAATAATGTATTCAGTACATAATTAAAAGCCCTTAATCATCATGAAGTCACTTGACTTGTAAATCATGTAATAGATCTTCAATAACTTGAGAATTCTTTTCATGTCATTTTATCAAACACATGGTGGGTTCATGATACTCGTTCAAAAATCATGCAATTGAAGAATGAAATGAGATGAGTAAATACAGTGCAAATTAACCCACCAATATGTAGTAAAACCCTCAAGTAGGGTACGTCAAAATCCATTACAAAAGTTCATTATAGTTCATGGTTTCATAGAACAAAACAAGCATAGCGTCAATGGACAAACTAATTCATGAAATAAGTTTGGAAATAGATGGTCATGCATAGTCAATAAATACTTCATAAAACCCCAACATAATGTATATTCATAATCCATAAGAAGAGATACCCATAAGTAATACAAGTTGAAAACATGCAATTTTCAAAAAAAGGAAGATTAGGCTCCACGGTTGAAAGGACCCAGTGGATGAAACCCACATACCTTAAACCTTGAATTATTTGAGGTGAACTTGATGTATACTTAGAGCTTGAAATGAATCCTTAAATCCCAAAGTTGAGCTTGGATTTCTTATATTTGAATGAGATAATTTTACAGAGACTTAGAGAGGTTTTAGAGTGGCTTTTGTGAGTTATAGAGTTGAAAAATGACTAAGTATGGATGATTTCATGTATAAACGGGCATAGGGCTGTGACCCCAATGCCCTTCGCCGCAAAAAAAATCAAGAAAAATAATACATTGATCCGCGCCCCTGGCGCATCACAGACCAGACATGGATTTGGAATTACACAGTGGCGCACCCCAGGTGCATCGGGCACGAACAACCACTGTATATCAAAAATTAACGAAAATTATTTTTCTCTATAAAACCTCTAAAATCTATGTTATCCTATTTCTCACTCAATTTTGCCTCCTGATCGAGAATATATTGTCGAATTTTCATAATCACACACGAATTTTGAGATATATGAAAATTATGATTATAGGGCATTCTAAAGCACATGGAGCATTTCACTTGTGGCTAGTTCTTGTTATCAAAGATCATTTTATTGTTGAATCCTGATGTTTTAGAAATATGCTTTTGTTTGACTTTACTTCTTATGTTAGGATGAGCTAAGGCTTGTCCTACGTCGCCGTGTAGACTACTAGAGGCATGATAGATACCTACAAAAGATGTATTTCCATTATTGGGATGTCAAATTTTTTCCTTTCCTTATCTAGACATCTATTGTGAGACATTTATTACGCATTATGTTTATCTTCGATGTTTTTAATCATCTTATGTAGGTAACGAATGCTAAGAGGCTTAGTTGGGGTTACTCAGGGTTCTAATTGATCACACCCAAGTTACACCTTTCTTTTGAGGATAAACTAGTCATTATCAAATATAAAACTTAACCAAGGTTAGGGTCGAATCCCACAGAGAATATGGAGAATTATAACGAATTCACCAATACGTAATTCAAGTAATGAACAACTTAATTCCCCGAAGGTAGGGGGAGGGGGGTCATAATGTTCAATAACAAAATAAGCTAAACTAACTAACATAAGATACAATAATTAATGGAGAGCAACTTAGGTATTGTGCCCCCATGATTCACTAACTCGGTATCCCCAGGTAACCAAATTCTCGACTAGAGTATAGCATGCAAAACGGTAATTTAAGTTCACCAACCCCTTTGGTCAAAGGTGAGAGGCAAATTTCACTATGTGACTTGGCCCATCCCCATAGTGTGCAATGCTAACCATTATCCATAGTCCTAGTCAACCTCCCCTTGGTCTAGTTTAGTTGATTAGACGAGAACATATCATCGAATCCTATTAATCAATCTCTTTTCCTATTTATTACCACCTGGAACAGGAAGGTAACACTAGAAAAGTTCTAATGTTTTTCACCACTAGAAAACATGCAAAAAAAATGAAATTGATTAATATATGCACATACCTATTCCAAGAATTGCAAATTATCCAGGTTTATTTGGTTAGAACTACATGGTTCCCACAACCCTAAGTTTTGAATTTAGCTACTCATGCTATAGGTAGATGAATAAATTATGAATTTAGAAATGATAATTAAGCACTTACCTAATTGAATTGAAGATTAAGCAAATCCAAAATTAATTGACAATCACAAGATTTGAAGTTCCAATAAATTCACAAGTGTATTCTCCTCCAAAGTTGAGGTCTCCAAGTACAAAACCCTAAAAGTATATTCTAATGATGTTTTCTCCCGTACTCTCCTAAGAAAAATAACCTAAAAAGTATTATTTATAGTAATTATAATTAAGCCCTAAAAATAGAAAAACTAGTATGCTACTTTCTATGACAAGTCCTTACAACTCGTAAAGTGATTTATGAGTCGTAAATGGGGCCTGGTATTTAGCTTCTTGAATCTTGGATTTCACTGCCACAAATCCACTTTACGAATCGTAGACTGATTCATGACTCTTATTGCACTCTCATAGACTTCATCTACATCAATTTGTCCTTCACTAGAAAATCTTCACTAAACCTCTCTATACGACTCATAGAGTGATCTACGACCTATATAGAAATCTCGTATAGCTGAACTTCAGAAATCCTACTTCACCGGAATTTATCACGAAACCCTAATCTAGGACTCGTAAAATGCTCTATGATCCATAGAGGCTCTCTTCAGTCACCATAAACCAAAAAAGTCTGCTAGTTAGCCCCAAAGTCATACCAACCTGCTTTCCTGCAAAACTAAGCACAAAAACACATAAAATCCATATTGTTGCATTAGGTGTCATGCCCCAAAGTCCCATTAGAGCGGACTGGCACCCGTTGCCAATAAGGCTCAGGAGAACCAACCTATATCTATGCATTTTCTATACATACTATGAGGGGTTTCTATGTTTGACATGCCTTTAATAAGATAAAAAATGATAATAAGCCAAAAAGAAATGTATATGACTAGGCCGTTGGAGCCCAAGTGTCTATAGTACAAGACATGACTTCACTTTGTTGTACATAGTCTACAAAGCCTCTAATAAAGAGAAACATCTGAGAAGGGTCGGGACAGGCCCCGCCTCAACAAACTATGCAATAAAAACATGTAATCTTTAGACATATACAAGCCCCAAAGAAACCTGGAGCTTGGTGACCGCAGCTAAATATCCTGTACTCCTACTGGGGAGATCTACTAGCACCTATACCTGCAGCATGAAATGCAGGTTCCCCATAAGGGACTTCAGTATGACATAATGTACTGAGTATGTAAGGTAGGATATACTTTATAATAAGTAAAAGCTCAAATGAAACCATGCATCTGTGGAAGATCAGGGACCACCCTAAGTTATACTGTGGAATCATGTACTTTATGTTCTTTGTATCACTTTACATTTACTGTAAAATCTGTATTGTGAAATCTGTGAACAGCTGTAAACAAGTGACTAACTGATCAGTGGTAGACTGTATCAGGATCATCCCTATGCTAGGTTCTTCATGAACCCCCTCGGGATACTACCCGTAATACTGTATCGGGATCGTCCCTATGCTAGGTTCTTTATGAACCCCCTCGGGCTACCACCCTTCAAAACTGCATGTTTTATCTTTTAAATACCTTTGAGATGATTCTTTTGGTGGTCATAATATTGGAGCTATACGACTGTATATGTAGCATGTGACATGTGGATAATCACACAAGATAACATGTCAATGGAAAGGGTACATTTTACAAATGATGAAATGCGTATGAAATGGAACAACTCATGAACTTTATTTCATAACAAGGACTCAAGTAACTTGGTATCCAAACATGTATGCAATTGTGAAGGTGACTATGTATAGAATCATATGAACATGTAAAAGAGTGGAGACATGGTTAATAGTTGTGTTGGAGTGGGTAAGTGCCTTTATGTACCAAGGAGAGATCTATGTTTCATGCCAAGTGATACGAAATCAAGTAACCTTACATACCTCATCGTTGGACCTCTTTACTATCTCAAAACAACCTTCCCTTCCTTCAAATACTTTTATACAATATAGTAGAGGATAAAACTAGAATCAGAAGCCAATGAATACATCTTGGCATCTCAATCACATAAGAAAACAATACACGGGCAGCAAGCGGGTGTTCATAAACCCGGGCGTATTCTTTTAACCTTTCCGCCTCTAATCATATTTTTATTCTTTTAACCTTTCCGCCTCTAATCATATTTTCTACTACACATTAACATGCACGCATCATGTATAGTCTACATTAATGCCATAACAGCCTTACAACAGCCCACAAACACAGTACATAACAATTTTACATTACCTAAAAACGGGTAGCATAACGTTACCTCCCCTCTCTATCTTTCGACCTTAACAATTCCAAATCAGTTCCAATCAAGTTAACTGTTCCAGCAACATTTATACATACAACCAGCTATGAACCAGTTTCAAAACAGCAACAAATCAGTTATTAAGGATGTGAAGCAACAGCTTGCTCTCCAATAGTCCACAAGTTCATACGAAGAACATAATTGTGATATCATATAATGCCCCACTTTTCTGGACTGTAAAAGTAGTTAACCTGCCTTTTTATACTACTGTAAAACCAATCTTTGTTGCACAATCAAGTAGTAATACATAATAAAGCCAGCCAACAAGAGAAAAACCTCTTAATTAACAAGAAAAGTACACAAGAATCCTTAGTATAC
>JAOTQR010047699.1:0-14843 GCA_025774065.1 Solanum ossicruentum
ATATATGTATGTATGTATGTATGTATGTATGTATGTATGTATGTATGTACGAAAAACCAAAAAATTTAAACCCAATCATCCAAAACATAATTAAAGCCAATGTCCAAAATAAAACATTCAAAAGTATCCAAAAACCAACATAAAAACAGTGTCTAATAATGAGAACAAAATATCCATAAGTAGCAATAAGGACGTGGGTCAAAAGTATCAAACATATGGTGCTCAAACACCGGCATCAATCTAATCCTAGAGGTCTTGGGGTCCAATCTCCTCCTCGGTGGTGTGGGCTACAGCTGTACCTGAGCTCCCGGCTCCCTGTGCTATCTGCTGCTCCTGGTCTCTCCTTATAGTCACCATAGCTAATGACTCCTACACCACCCGCATTAGTAATCTGCTTCTCCAGTGTTGCAACCTTATAATCAGTCCTGAGTCTCTTCTGGCTCAGGGCTGCATCATCACTCTCGAGGGGCCTCTTCCCGTGGGCATGTGGGCGAATAAATCAAACACATTATCACCCATCGATGCTTCCTCTAGGGCTGCTATCGGATCCACTAACATCTTCAATAGGTCGACCTTAAACTTGGCCAACTCATCTCTCACAAAAGCCAGGTCAGCAGGCCGTGCACCCTCGAGTCTCTGCTGGACCCTATCTTCAAAGGTATTAATCCTTGCATCCACTACATCAACTCTACGATCTACAATCTCATGAGTGTATGCTTTGGCCCTCTCCTCCGAGTTATGGATTGTATGACAGACCCATGGTTTGATCTGGCTTGTCAATCTGCTCAGCTGGAGCTCTGTCTTTGCTAACCTGTACACTGAAGCCTGAAAAGTAATAGCATATATAAGATGATAGGTTGCGGAATCAACCTGAGTAATGGGAGGTGCTAGTGTAGGTATGTATGAGGATGGCATCGCCTTTGTATCAATAACTTGAGGTGGCTTTGAAGCAACTGCAGTAGAACTGGTGGCAACTGGAGTCAGCTCCTGGGTTTGTCGCTCTAAAGGAAAAGGATCTGGAATAGGAAGGAAGGCAGCTCACTGTAGGGCCACCGAGCTTTTATCAGCCTTAATCAGACTGGGATCCCTAGTACATATGACCTTTATATGTGGGTCACGCTGGGGATCGACACGAACACCTGACTCACTACACAAATGATGAATCAATATAGGGAACGACAGTGAAACGTTAGTCCGAACAACGGACTCGTGCATCTATTCTTCTATGACTCTGGCCCAATCAATATCGTAGCCATCCATAATGCTAGTTAGTAGTACATCTATCCCTAAGATGATCACATTATCCATAAAAGTAGGCCTGAGATGCCAGCGGATAATAGACCACCAAAATTTTGCCCGGAATGAGAGGTGGGAATTTACGATATGATCAACGTAGTTTGTGATCCATGTAGGCTCAAAAGCATCCTCACAAATCTGACTAACTATCCACCTGAGGAGCTTAGTTTTTACCTCAACATCCTTCTCGCTCACCGCTATTCTCATCATTGCAATTTTGTCATCATACTCTCTGGTGGAATGAGGTACCCTGTAGTTTGGCCCGAATTGAACCCTACTAAAAGTATCCTCGGAGATTTTAACCATCTGAACCCGAACTAGTACTTCTCGCATCTCGGCTGATCAATAGCCTTCTTCCCCTTTGCTAGATCTCGGAGAATAGTGGCATAGTAGGCAATGTAGAACTCCCAAACTAGATATGGGGCGTACTTGCCCAATCTTTGTGATAGCAACCTAAGCCCATGGTGGTCAATCTCACCCTCTAAATCTGGCACCCTATTAAGCCCAGAGTCATTTAGCCTCAACTATGGAATTGCCTGACGGGTTTTCCTTGGCCTTTAAGCTCCTATCCCTTGTCGTAGATCTCTTTCATGCCTGGTATACCCCATCTGATATTTCTGGGATCTGTGGAGGTGATAGAAGGATTGGCCTCAGTGTGCTGAGTCTGTGAAGCCTCCAGTGAACTGCTCTCAGAGTGACATGGAGTCAAATGCGGTATACTACTATCAGACCCATCACCATCGCCCTTCTCCTCAAACTAGAAGGGGCTATGAACTTCCACTGGGATCTGTGCAGTACAGGCCCTAGTCTGAGGCACATTTTCCTCAGGTCAATATGGACTCTGTGGACTTCCTCGGATCCCTCAGATTGCTCTGTCTCTGAAGACTCATCAACCAACTTCCTTTTGAAAGCTTGGATAACATGTTTATCTTTTGGAGCATTGTACCGGAAAATCAACCCCATAACACAAAGTGAGCACCATAATGTTAAATCAAGCAGAACTTATACAAGAGAATAAGCAAGGAATAACAAACCCAACAAAAGAAACACAAACAAAAATGCACTGAACCAGTTGCACGTTTGCAGATATGAGGCACAAGTACGACTCGTAGGGTGACCTACAAGTTATATAGTAGCCTCGTAGTGCCAAGGTACTTGAAGAAATATCATTCTGTTAACATATACGAGACTCAAGTACAACTAGCAGGGTGACCTATAAGTCGTAACTTGGGCTTATAGTAGGCATAAGAATACAATTTGAAACAAGATAGGTCCTACGAGTCCCTCACTACAGTTTGTAGTGTACATCACGAGCTGTAGGTGGGTCTCATATGGTAAGTGATAAGGAACCATAGGTAACTGTTGCCTTCTATGGAGGGCCACTACGACTCGTAAGACATCTTACGACTCATATATGGTCCTCGTAATCAGAAAATAGAGTGAACCTGTAGTGCCTGTAACCTGGCTATACAAACCCAAAGACCAATCAAACCAACAATCAACAACATCGAAGCAATATCTTCACATTATGTCAAGCACACAAACAAACCATTGCTAAATCATGACAACTTCCAAATCAATAGTTATCCCCTGAAAATTTATGCATGATCAACACAATCAAACAACAAATCCAAAATATATTCTAGGAATACCAAAGAAAATTCGATCCCCAAACTTACAATCATCAATAACAACATACAGTTATGGAGATTCAAAAGAGTCCAAAATAAGCACAAACAAGGGTGTCTCGAATGGTCATGTTTAAACACACACCAACAACCCCAAATTTCAACCCCCCATGATGTCAAAATTGATCAGCCACAATCATGCATTACCCTCATATGATCAACATAGCAATCATCACAACCACCTGACAAGAACAATCACACAATTTAAAATCATGCTAGGGAATTCAAATCGACCAAACCCTTCTTCTCCTGCTTATACAATCATTTTCTCATGGAAAACTCAATATCACTACTACTCACACAATCATCCATCAATATACCAAAATCATAATAAGTGTGTGCCGAATTTAACCAAGGAAACTTACCAATTGAGAGAATGAAGAAAAAATAGATGCAATGAGAAACCTAGGAAGAAGCCAAAACCATAGTATGCTGGCTCACCGGAAAAACTAATCGGAAGTCGATGGGTGTGACGAAAATAGGGTCGAAACAGTAGGAGTTTGAATGTGGGAAAACATTTTTTGGGGAAGGAACTATTTGAAAATGAAGAAAATTAGTGGTCAAATGACCCTTAATATCAATCGGGTCGACTATTAAAATTCTGCAGATTGGGTCTACGAAACCCTGACTACAAGTCGTAGGGCTTCCTACGAATCGTAGGTCTTGATCTCGTAGCATACCTCAATAGTTAGGAAAATCAAAATTCATACATGGGCACTACAAACCCCACTTACAACTCGTAGGGAACCCTATGAATCGTAAGGTTGGCTCATAGTGTGTGTGCCAACTTCAAATCCTTATTGTTTCCCTATACGAGGCATGACTATGAGTCATAGTGTGCCGGCTATTCACGGAACGTGAGAAGCAGATGATTAATCATCTATTTCTGAAAGAAATCGAAGAATTTCTTGGGATCCTACAAGATTCGTTCATTCTTTTTTCTCTGATAAATGGTTAGAACTTCATCTGGGTTAAAATCCTATTGAGAGGTCCACTAGAGATCAGAAATTGTTGAAGAAACAACAAGATCTTTCTTTTGTCCCTTCCAGACGATCGAAAAATAAGGAGGTTAATATATTTAAGACA
The DNA here is from genome assembly GCA_025774065.1 of Solanum ossicruentum. NCBI lineage: Eukaryota > Viridiplantae > Streptophyta > Magnoliopsida > Solanales > Solanaceae > Solanum > Solanum ossicruentum. Next base: position 4,071 of record JAOTQR010047699.1, read on the forward strand.
ATTATGTATTTACAAAATATCGTCTCAATTCATCCTATTTTATCAGATCCGGGATGTGATATGGTCCCGAACGATGAATCAGATATGGACAGTTCCAATAAGATTCTTGATTTATACCTGCAAACCAAACTTCAAAATATACCAATTTCCAAAACAACACAACTGATTCAATGTTTTAAACATCAAAACAAACATCAATCTACTACCTAACAATTCAAACAACTAAAATAAACTTATAACAAGTCAAAAACATAAAAGATACTTGGGTTGCCTCCCAGAAGCACCTTGCTTAACGTCGTATCTTGACTTTGTCATCATCCATCATAAAAATATTCAAGGGCCCAAACTTCACTCTTAAACTCATTTGTATGTTTCATTGATTGGCAGATGTCAAATACAACCTCTGCATCGTTGACCCTAAACCGAATTTTACCGGAATCCATATCCACCAAGACTCTCCTAATGGCCAGAAATGGCCTATATAATATGATAGGCACCTCAAAATCAACCTTGCAATCTAGGATCACAAAATCAGTGGGAAAGCTAAATTCATCAACCTTTACAAGCACATTAAAGAGTATTCCTTCTGATTTTTTTATTGTTCTATTTGCTATTGGTAACCACATCTTTGTAGGAATAGGAGTACCCAATCCAAGATTTTTGAAGAGGGAAAGTGGTGTCAAATTTGTTGCGCCAAGATCACAAAGTGCTTTGGCAAATGCCAATATCCCGACTGTGCATGGTATGGTGAAAGCGCCTGGGTCTTCATGTTTTTGGACCAGTGACTTGGTAGTGATGGCACTACAATGTAAACTTTTGGGAAAGTCCTTGACTCATTGCTTGCATCTTCTTGACCAAATCTTCTATGTACCTTGCATAGCCCGACATCTTCTCTAAAGCTTTGATCAAAGGGATGCTCACCGATAACTTCTTGATCATTGCTAGAAAATGCTCAAACTTACCTTCTTCTTCTTTCTTCTTGAGCCTTTGAGGATACGGTGGTGGAGGTATAGTCTTGAACCTCTTAGGTTGCTTATTTTTGTCATTCATTTTACCTTTTTCATTATCACTCCTCTTGTGGCTTTCATCCACAATGACTGACCTTGGGGTATCTATGGTGCTTTTACTGCTTTTAATCATGATCGCCATATAATGCCCATCATTCTTTGGATTTTGAACAACATTTCTTGGTAAAGTGCCCTTTTGGCGTTGGTTCAATTGAGAAGAATCTTGGCCAAATTGTTGCTCTAATTATTTAATGGCCACTGAATGAGACTCTATCTTTTGATTTATTCTTGAAATATCCATTTCATTACATTCAATGTCTCAGATTGATGGTCAAACCTCTTCAACAACTTATCGAACATCTCCTCAATCCTAGAAGTACTTGATCCGGCATCACGGTTGTGGGGCGGCACATAAGGACCATTTCTGCATCACGGTTGTGGGGTGGCACATAAGGACCATTTCTATAACCATCTCTTCTACCCCATTAGGCATTCAGACTCTCTCCCTTTCGTAATAACCACCTCAGTTGTGTCTATATGCACCATCACAGTTGTAGTTCCGACCTTGATTCCCCGAACCTTGCCTCTAATAGTCCGAATTGGGCCCTTGGGGGTTGTTCTGGAAACCCACCAATTGGTTACTCATGAAGCAAGCATCTTTATCAAAGAATGGTTCATTATACACGGTGCCTTAGGAGGTTGGTGTCTCACGCTTGAACACTTGCTTGATTTTTCTTTAAGACCAAATCCATGCTTGTGTGTAGTTGGGGAAGTTGTTGAATGATCTCCTCATTGAGTTTAGCTTGCTCATTATTGGTGTTTACCGCACAAAAAGTCTTCATAGTACCTCTCTCTCTTTAACCCCATGCTCTATTGGTTTTAACCACTTGTTCCATCCTTTCGGTGACTAATAGAAAAGGTTGGTCAAGAAACATGCCTCCCATGATTGTGTCGGCACAAGCTTGACTATTCTCGTCAAGCGCCCAACAGAAAATCTCAACCAAGGCATCATCAACAATCTTATGATCAGAGACCATTCGCAAACACTTGGTAAACCTTTCCCATGTGGTACTAATAAAGTCACCGGGCAATTGCTCAAAATTATTTATTTAGTCTTTGAGCTTAAGCTTCTTTGACCTTGGGAAGTACCTTTCTAGAAAAACTCTCTGAAGCTTTGCCCAGCTTGTTATTGTACCTTGGGGAACTTCAGACAACTGCATTACCAGTTAGTGACAATGAGAACACTTGCTATCCAACTGTATCTGAAGAAAGATTTTGTGTCCCCCTGACACTTTTGAAGACGAAGACGACATTATGGAGATGACAATGGGGATCCTCTGAAGGTAGCCCTGTCAACAAACCATGGTTTTGGAGCATTTGGAGTAATCCACTCGACATCGTGAACTTAGTGTCTGCCGGTAATGGTGGCAACACTATAGGACCAGTAACGTCCATGGCCATAGGGTGCAAGCGATATTGATTCCAACCATAAGCATTTTCGTTGAAATCTCTAAGTTGTGGCCTATTATCCCTTGGTGATGGATTCTCTTCTCTTCCTATATCATCATCAGCCACATTCATTTCTTTCTCAACTGCAATATCCTCATTCACATACATTCTTTTAGTGATTCGATGGATCTCTAAATTGATCGGAGCTAAGAGATTTGCCCTGGCTCCTTGTATTGGGCAAACAACCTAGTATACCTTGCAAATAAGAATAAACAACAACAAAAAAAATAAATGTAAATACAAAGAACCTATAAATTAACACTTCAATTAACTACAAGTGAAATCAAGTCAAGAACCTAGTCATATTCCCCGGCAATAATGCCATAACTCTTTATGTTCACTCTCTAACAGTAAAGCGATCGCAGTCAGTAATAAACCTAACCAGAGGTGAGGGTCGAATCCATAGGAAATATGGGGCTTGACTAAGTTGATCTACTAATAATCATTTCAAGCATCGATCACCATATTCTCTAAAATGGGGGCGGGGGAGGGGGGGGCGGTTGTGATTCAAAATGAAAAAAAGAAAAATAAACACTACACTATTTATGCAATAAGACAATCAAATTGAGGGACAACTTGGAAATTGTGTTCCCTATGATTCCTTGAGTCAACTACCCTAGACAACATAACTCTAATTAGGAATTCATATGTAGGATGGTAACTTAGGTTCTTCGAGCCCACTTGTGAATGTGAAGGTCGAATTCCACCATGGTGCTTGGTAAGCAACCATAATGTGCCAACTAACCATTACCCATTGTCCCAGTCAACCTCTCCTTGGTCAGGTTTGGTTGATTAGAGGAGAGCACATCAATCGAATCTTATCATCTACTTTCCTTTTCCTATTCATCACTACCTTGGTCGGGATCATGATAGTAGGCGGGTTTGGTGTTGGCCACTACCGAGCAATAATCAAAGCGAAAGGAAATAAACAATACATGTAAAAACCCCATCAAAGAAATGCACAAAGTCTAGGTTATTGCAAGTCAACTACTCATGGTTCCCACAACCCCAAGTTGTGGGTGCTTAGCTACTCATGACTAAGACAAAATCAACAACAATGAATATGATAGACATAGTTGAGAGATTACCCAAAATAATGAAGAACAAAAATACCTTCGAGTTGAAAACCACAATCTCGGATTAATGAAAGATGATTACAATGTCATTTTCAATCCCCCAAAATGAGTCTTCCAATTAAAAAAAAGAAATCTATACTAAACCTTAGAAATACTCAAGAAAGAATATTCAAAGTGATAGAATCTGAAAAATATTCAAAGTCTTCTGCTAAAACATTGACATTAACTATATATACTAGTTACAAAAATACCTTAAAAATTAAATCAAAAATACAACTAGCAGCTTGATGCCTCACAGATACAACTTGTAGTGTGACCTACGAGTCATGATCGGGGTTTTATAGTCAGCACTTGATATTTCATACTTGACTGCTACGACCCACTGTTACGAGTCGTTGCTTGGGCTACGACTCATATGCTCTTCTTATAGTCTAGGCATGCAGTTCTTGGTCCAAACTTTTGGCTCACTGTTCCTTTTTACGATCCCACGTATACGAGTCATAATGAGACCTATGACTCATAGAGTGTCCTCGTATGGTTGACCTTCACTTTGCAGATTCTTAATTTTGCTCATTGTTTCTTGCTAGAGGGCACCTTACAACTCATAGCTTGGGCTATGACTTGTAGGCTGGCTCGTATGTCCTGTACTTCATCAAAATCTATAATTTTCTCTTAAAATCATGCTAACCTATATTTTCTGTAGGAACAACACAAAAACACATAAAAACCATGAAAAGTCGCATTAAGAACTTGCAAAATTCCTTCTTTTAGACATCAAATGTGCTGTATTTTGACAACACATCATTTCCCAAATGCTCTCGAACATAAATATTTCTTTACGATTTTGGGTTGTGATTTTGTTTATAATTGGGCAGTGATCCGAGTGGGTACGCGGAAGATGCCTTACATGTGCATCTGGGAAGGCATGTACCCAATCCTCCGTGGCAAGTATCGATCTGACCTTTCCCTTATGAACTTGGTTTTATCTTTGAATCTTTTGTTAAGCCAAGTGCAGTTATTGCCTTAGAAACCTAGGTCTATTAGTTCATAGTAGTTTATAAAGTTCCAGAGATTTTTTGTGCGAGATTTACTTAAAGGTATACCGCCGCTTTTTTTGTTACTGTTTAGGAGTAATATCCTCGTATGAGCCATTTATTATTATAAGTATCTTTAATGTGCTTTAGATTATCCTATAATTTCAAGCGTTCATTAAGATTGACACTAACATACACACAACTTAACATCAAGGAGAGTTTAGACGTACATACCTTGATCATTGCATGTATTTTCTGGTTTGATGTTGTGATTTCATCCACCTCTAGCTGAGTGTCATCCCATAATAGAACTAGTCCTCTAGAATTCCCTATTGCTGGCACTTATATCATGTTGTTAAAAGAGAAATCTTCTAAGAGTACTTGGTGGTCATGCATCTTTGTTTCTAAGAGTGTGTACTACAAGAGGTGGTTTATGGCAATCAATAAGGGATCTAAAATTTCGTCTAAACTCTGCCCTAATTCCTCCCCTATAGTTCCAAAATATAAAGTTCACCGCGTTATTCATGGATGGTGGTGGAGTGGTTGGGTTTTGGTTCCCCTCTCTGAATTTCATTTAATATTAGGTTGAGGATGACTATGAAATTCCCTATCTCCTGGTTTACTAGTGCTCTTATGTCCATTGATGTTCTCCTTAGGTTGGGGGAATAAATTAATATGCATTTTTTATGACTAATTCTTTGACTAGAGAAACCTTTATTTCTTCTAAGATTGTTATCTCCGTCAGTTTCTCTCATCATTAGTAGTGTCCTTTTTAGTTCTTCTGGATTTGGAGCTTGTTCTATATTTTGAGCTATCCCAATTTGATGCATATGTTGAGTTTGAGTCTGTATGGGGGGTCCTGGGAGGAGAAAGTTGGCACCACTAATGGAGGGGAATCCTCCTACCTGAATGGTGCTAGTGAAGAGGTTGGAGGCTGTGGTTTCTTCACTGGCGCATGTGTTGGCCAAGGTGAAATCGCAGATTCCATTCCATGAGAAGGGAAGAATTCAGTTGGGAACATGTATCATTCCAGAGTTAGTGGAGGTTCCTGTAGATGCTGTAGTGGATTCCATAGGGGCATTTTCCATAATGGAAAGAAGAATGGCATTTGAAGGGGTATTGAGATCATGGGATGCTGAAATAAGGATGAGAACCATATGTGGTTATTTATTGCTTCCATTCCCATCCTTATCCCTTTCGATACAATGTGAGATATAAAGATTGGGTTGCTTACTACTATTATTATTTCCATCCCCTCCACTATTTTTGAGAATGATATGGCTTGATTCTGCAGTCCTATTTCCAACCTAGATGTCAGAAATTGGTTCGGGGGTGGTGCCGGAGTGTCATAGTAGGTGTTCCTCGCCATGGTCACAGGATATTTTTGGAATGGAGGAAATAATATGTAAGGTAGTGGTTAACTATTCATTATGCAAGTTCGAGCTTAGTGGTAGTTGGAGTGTGGTGGGGGTGATTGAAACGGGGCTCTGTTGAGAGAGTGCCTACATTAATGGGAGGAGAAGGGTAGTCTAGGAATTTTTATCTTTAATGGGTAAGTCAATTGTGATACCTTTAATTGGAATATGACTTATTTGAGGAATATTTCCTTTAATAAAAGTGGGAGTACTAGGAATATTAGAAGTAGTTTGATTTTTATTTGTATGTTTTTCGGCCCCAGAGAAAGGTATGTTTTTGTAGTGATGTGGACTTGATTGGTGGGGTTGCTCCTATGATCCGCTGGCTGGTATGCCAGTTGTAATATTTTTTTCAATAGTGTTTGTGTCATAATGTATGGAGCATGGTGTGTCCACATCCAATTTTACAGTTTTTGATTTGTTTGCCTCATTTAGACCTGCTTCTTTGTGGCCTTTAGCAGAGTTTTATACTTGGTGTGTTTGTGTGCTAATGTATGGAGCATGGTGCGTCCATATCCAATTTTGCAGTTTTTGATTTGTTGGCCTCATCTTGACTGGCTTCTTTGGGGCCTTTAGCAAAGTTTTGTACTTGGTGCAGCCTAATCCTACTGTTGACATGGTAGGGTTAATTTAGGTTTTATTATTACCCTGTTATCAGGTAGATCAGGGCTTTGGTTTGGGTCTACGTTGCCAACTTGTGGGCTTTTTGTTTTTACCTTTGGTTTTCCATTAATTTTTCTTAAATTGGTGCTGATATCAGTTGAGATGACGTTAGTCATACCATTTTCCAAAGAATGACTCCTGTTAGCATTATTACTGGATGCCAAGAGAGTCTTGGTGGGGGTTTGGGGACTATACACAAATAATTTAGATAATTTCTTGTATGTAAAGGTTTTAGATTCAAGGTATTTACCTGTGCTTGCTTTAAATAACTTTACGCTAATATTTGGGTCTTCTATGTTGTTGTCCTCGTTACTTCACTTGTTGATTCTCTTTGCCTTTGAGAACATAACCATTTGCCACTGCTTGTCTACCCCTTATTGTTCCTTCTCCTTACCTGCTTTGATTTGTGTGTTCCCCTGCATGCTTGTCTGCACACTCATCTATGTTTGTATTTCAGATTCAACATGATTTGGATGTGCAGTTTGATATGTTATGCCCTGACACTCTGCACTTATTACAAAAATGTCAAGGCACTCATATATAATATTTTTCTTATGATTTTCAATAAGGATTACCTTTTTCACTGGGGCTTCTAGTGCGATTTCAACATAAATATGCACATATCTTCCCCTCAATGCCTGAGAAGTACATATATATGTTTTTACAAACCTACCCATAGTTTGGCCTATCCTTGCAAAGATTTGATGATCATAATACTCTGTTGGCAACTCAGCAGTCTGATCCATATGGCAGAAGAGTTCTCTTTGGCCTCCAAGGCGACGAGGTTCAGTGTCCATCTTCTTACTAAGATAAAGTATCCATTGTATGAACCAAGGGCCCATCTGCAGGACATGACTCAAAATTTCTTCTTTAAAGAATTTGGCAATGTAATAATCATGTCCGAAGTCGATTAAGATAATCTCTTCTGACACCTTCCGTAGGATTTTTAACCTTACTTTTAGATATTGGTGACTGATGTTTTTCAAGAAGACTTTTATTATTGCCAAAAAATCCATGGTTTATAGATCCGCTCCTTTTCTTCACTTGTAAGCGAGACATTCCCAGATACTCACTGTTATGTTGATGTTCCATACCTTGCATTGGTTGTGAATATTGGCTTATTCTGGTATCCATATGCTCCAATGGGCTATCCCCCCTTGTGAGCTCTATTTTCTGCGATAGTATCCCATTAAGAGGGTATGTTGCAGCATTCTTTTAAATGATGCCCTTTTGTTTTTCTTACTTTTGTTTCACTCATCCAAATTATCCATTTGCATTTCATCAATGCATTGGTCAGTTGAATCGGTGCCGGTGTTTGGCTCAACATTAAATAGTGGATCTCATGTTATCCCATCTGTCTCAATGAAGTTGATGCTTTGTCCCGATGCATCGATTGATGTTTCGCCTGTGTTAGGCGGATCAGGTGGGTCCAGTGGTGTGTCGTTTGGTTTTCCTTGCTAAGAGAGAGTGAACACCATAGTCAACTCAATTCCCAAGAATCTTTACTAACACTAAATCCCTCAAATGAAATTTACATTTAGATACTTGTTATACTTGATTAATTTACGAGAAGAGATATTAAAGTTTTATTGTTTTAAAAATTGAAATATAATATCTTGAATTCTGAGATGAATTAATTGAGATTACATTTATTGTAAGAAGGTGTTTTCTAACTTTGTAAAAGAAAAAACATAATGTATGTCTTGTGCTCATGAGATAATATTAAAAGAGAATAAAATTTTGAATCATGTTGTTTAATTTTTAATTATGCCTAAATAACTACTTTTCAAATTTGATCATTTTATGATCTCTAATTGACTTGAAATTTGATGGCTCCATCGAAAATTTATTTAGATGGATTTAGGTTGTTTGTTGGATTAAAATTTGATTTGAATATGATAAGATTATTCTTCATGTTAGTTATTTTTGTCTTGAATCTGGAACATGATTATATATGACGATTCAACATCAATCGATATGTGATAAGAATGTAGATCATATTTTATTAATTCTTAAAGATGCTTAAATCATGTGAATTTGAATTTGGTCATAGATTTGGAAATAAAAATTTTGGCCTCCAATTGACCTAAAATTTGATAAGTTCATTGGAAACTACCTAAGTAGAAATACTCATTGATATGCAATTATGTTTTTTGAGGTCGTTTAAAATGATTTTCAGGTTATTCTTTCGGATTAAAATATGATTTAGTATAAAAACAATCCTTTATATGATGTTATTTATGTTAGATATTGTGATGATTACATATGATTATTAAACATGAATTAATATATGATAAGGATATAGATCTGATATGTTTTCTTAAATCGTTTGAATATGAATTTGATCATAGATTTGAAGATAAATATTAATTTTGAACTCTAATTGATCTGAAATTTTGTAGGTTCATTAGGAATGATCAAATTAAACATATTCACTACATATTAGTGATTTGGCAATTTGAAATAGTTTAAATGATGGTTTTAGGTATTTTGTTATGTCATGAAAATAAAATGAAAAATGACTCAACAAAGATATAGTGGTGATATAGTTGTTCTTTATGGTCTTTGTGACTAAATTTTAGTGAAGTATTAAGTTCATGTGCTTGCTTTAGACTTTCTTCCACAATGGATGAAATTACTACAAGTCACAAGATTTAATCTGATCTCTAGTTTTGATAATGTATATTAACTCTCCTAAACTGAGTAATATATGATAAGATCAGTAGATCTAGGGATAACGATGTTCACTAGGCATAAATTATTAGTATACTCTCCATTTGAGTTAGTGCTTATTCTAAATTTATGGAGCGAATATCTAACACCATATATGTTTGTTGCGTAAGTAGTTATTTTTTCATCAAAATTTATTATTCAAGATGCGTGGACACTTATGAGGTATGTTTTGAATTTTAACATTTGATGAATACATAAACATATTGATTTTTGAAAAATAAGCTCAGATAATGAAAATAGTTTTAAATAATGAAAATAGTTTTAACATTTTATTCTTTGTTCTTGATTCTTGTATCTGTTATACAAATGATAATATGTGATACGAATTATTGAATGAAAAATTTTAAATTCTATTTTGATCAAATAATATTTTAAATTAACTACCAACGTGTGAGTCCTATCTAGAAGGAAAAATGACTTTAAGACCTTTCCTCGTAGAAAGAAAATGGAGAGAGAGTAATTGTAATGACCCTGAAGGTCATTTATGGTCTTTTTAGCCCCATTATTGTATTGTTCTTCCTGAAAGTTGCTTTGAGTCATGTTTGGATGAGTTCAAAAGTTGAATTTCGAAAACCTAGCGAAAAGTTACAATTTTGATAAAAGAAGAGTTTTTAAATGCTTAAGTTTGAAAATTTGAGTTTTTAAGTCATCTTGAATTTTGAGTGTCAGAATGCAATTCCGTCTGTTCTGTCAGCTCCGGAATGCAGATCTGGTCTAAGAGTGCGGAACTATATTTGGAAATTAAACAAAAATTTTAGGTCCAAAGCTGCATTTTCAGTTGATTTTGGATCATAATTTGACTTTGGTCAATATTCGAAATTCGTAATCTCAAATAGAAATTCTGTCAGTTGCAGTGATTTCGGATGGTGAAACTAACGCTAGAAATGATCTTGTTGTAATTTTTAGAATTCCCGAGGTTACTTTGGGTATTTGAGTTTTTAACTAGTTTAAATGAGTTTTTTTGGGTTTCGGGTCGAGGGGACTCCGAAATTGAATTTTGATAGTTCCACTAAATTCAGAACATTGTTTCTGGTAGGTTTACATGTTTAATTTATGTGTATTGGGTTTTGAATGGACCTTGGGGGTTTGTGTCACACTCCACCCTAGGGTCGTGACCAGTACCCGATAGGGGCACCTAAACACATACTAAACCGAATTCCCTCAAATACATAGCCTGGAAATCTACCGAAATTTCGGCAGAGTTTCCTCTATTTTACTAACTAACCTCACCTGCAATAAAAGATTCAGCAGCAGCCCAAGCACATATACAAATACATAAATCTCATACACATACATAAACACGGGCCGACAAGGTCTCCGCTGCGGTCTTGCCGCC